>JAVGVS010000168.1:0-265000 GCA_032718565.1 Distichodus sexfasciatus
AGAAATCATGTATTTGATTTATATATTAAATTAATATTATTAATAAATATAATATTAAATAAAAATCATGTTATGTATTAAAAAAAATACTATTATATTTTCATTTAAAAGACCACTTGCACTTTAATTGATATTATTCAGTTAAATTAATTTGCTTTATTTTTATTGAGATTATATGTATTAATGTTACAACTACATGTTTATTAAGCTGTTTTATATATTATTTTTATATATTAAACATTATTCATATTGGTTTATGTAAACATGTATAACTTATGGCATGTATGATATACAGCAATAAACATTACATTTATATGAGATTTTCTACAAATAGGATAAACTGTCCCTCTGAATAAAGTTGCCCCCCGTCCCCACCGCAGGTAACTACTACGGGACGCCGCGTCCGGTGCACATCGGTCCCGACAGCCCCCCCATCACCTACCAGGAGCACCGCAACCTGCTGAGGAACTTCCGCACACGCAGCAAGTCGCTCAGCAACCTGGAGAAGGCAGTGGAGGAGGGAGACAACAGCGAGGAAGACTCCGGCCTCTCAGGTACCGAACACTGCAACACGAGGGGCAGATAGTAGGGTAACGATACGTCGATCTGCATCGATACATCAGTTCAATTACATTTCACATTTACCCCATTTAGCAGATATTCCAATGAGTGAGTAAGTGATTATTTGTCATTGTAAACAACTTGGGGTTAAGGGTCTTGCTCAGGCACCCAACAATGGTAGTCCTGGAGGTAGGGTTCAAACCCACGACCTCCAGCACTATCAGCACTGGCCCCTTGAGCAACACCATTTCAACCTCAAGCTGCTGCAGGGAGACTGTGCCTGTAATTAGGAGATGGAAGTTGTTCTGGATCAGAGCGTCTGCTAAATGCTGTGAATGTAAATGTAAATTTCCCGACTTCAGCACACCTGCTGCAGCTGATGAGCTCATTTTGCAGTGTAACATCACGCTGGGCTGCTGTAGAAACATCAAATTACTTTTGTGAAATTGAGAATCCAGGGTTAGAAACACTGCTCTAAAGAACGTTCCTCACTAAAGAGCAGTAAAAGTAGTGTTAATATTCTGTAAGATGGCAATGGAGTTTCTGAAGATAGATATTAAAGAGAATTTGGGTAAAAGAACAGAGACAATGTTCTTCTTGAAGGCCTTTCACCTCACCTCTGATCTGTCAGTAGACGTATATATACTGTAGCTCAGATGACAATAAGTTTACTTCATGAGAAAATGTCGCTTAGGGATATACAAAATGGGAATTATTGGCAGATGCCAATGTTTTACATTTATCTGGCGATACTGATACCGACGCCTATAAGTAAGCAAGGCAGAGTCAAGCGTGAGCGCAGGTGGAGACAAGATATTTTGTTCCACTGTACGCTCAGAATTTTGCCACAAAAATAGCACCATAGCTCTGACATTTCTAATGCAGCACCAAGTCAAGCGAGCGTGAAAGCAGAGTGGAGTGAGGGTGGAGCATTTCCAGTGTAGTGCACAGCATTTTAAGAAAAATTCACTTCTCACCCTATGTAATGCACCAAGTCAAGTGCGCATAGTGCATAGTGCGCTGAGAGCCGTTAAGCTACAACCCCGTCAATTTCCTGAGATGCACACTACCACATAGAAAAGTATGATAAGAGCGCCTTACCTACCATACTATCAAGTGCAGTAGTACGCTGCTCAGGACACAGCCCATGTGTGAGCTCACATTCGCTAAGTGAGGCAAACAAACAATTTAGTTAGTTAATGATTTTCACGTGTGCAGGCAGAGTTGAGCGCACAAAGACCCAGTGATTTTACGTGTGTGAGTTCCACTGCGTGTTCAGAATTTTGGCACAAAATAACGCCATACATTTATGCGCGGGCCGTGTAATACCTCACCTCGAAATTTGGACATGCCTGGCGCACGTGTACAGTAAACCGGCTGGAAGTATCGGGCAAAGCTAAGCATCGTCCAATAGTGACAGCAATTATCAGACAATTCCGATATGATTTTGATATTATCGTGCATCCCTGCTGTATTTTGTGGTAAGCAATATCCTAAAGTGGAAGTGTGGCAAAAGTCTTTGCTTGAAGTTAGAGTTAAAACTTGATCTTCCTCCCACTTTTCTTTTCATCTTTTGTGAGTGCTAAATAACGCATTAGAGATCACAACGTGGAGTTTGTAATTAGTGGCGAGGCGGCCCATTAAAACCCGGACGTGTTGTATGTCTGGGTGGCGTGTCCCGTGGTGCCAATTAGCATCAGGCTGTACGAGGAGGATGCTGCTGCTGCTGCAGGTGTTTTTGTAATCTGACATTCTACAAGAACAGCTAATGGGCTGTAATAACTTTGCAATTTAAACGAGTTTCTGAATAGTAAATTAGCACAGAGCCGCCCTGACCTCCGCTCGCCACTCCGTTACGCAAGACCTCGCATATGGAAAAGATTTATATAAATTACAGATGATTCATATATGTGGGTATTGTCTAAATCATGCAAGTTCCATTTAATACACCAATAACACAAGCATGTTCATGTGTAAATTTAATCTGGCTGTGAAAAAACAAACAACAACTATATTTCTGTACCAGTCAATGTACAGTGTGAACTATACGCTATATGCTAGAAATATTAAGAATACGTAATAAAATGTAATAAAAAGGTCTGCTAACATCTATGAGCCGTACAGTTTTATGCTTTTCATTTGGCTGGATGTAAAGATTCACTCTCATTTGTGGTGTGTTTTGCAGCAGGATCTGCAGGGGTCGGCAGCGTCCCTCCCGCCCCAAACCATACGTGGGACTCGGGCGGGAGCCGGGAGGCCGGGGCGCTGCTGGAGAACGGGGTCCGCGGCACTGCGCTGCCCGAAAACTGGGAGATGGCCTTCAGCGACTCAGGAGAACCGTACTACATTGAGTGAGTCAGAGAGAGAGAGAGAGAGAGATGGAGAGAACTAGTCATATGTGTGACACACGGGCTGGGTGATATCACCTCAAATCAATACCATGATTAAGCATTTTTCTTCACTTATGATCAATGAACAATTGTGTTTTCTTTTGGGAGCGATATTATTAATTATTTTAAAAAAAAAATCTAAATAATCAACACGGGCAAGATTACATTGATTAGAGGTTCTAAATGTAGGTTTTGATTGCTCAGATAAATGTGACACAGGGATGGGAGGTGCCATGATGTTGGGTATGATGGTGATGATGATGATGATGATGATGATGATGATGGTGGTAATGGTGATAATTGGGGTAATGATAGTGATGATGGTGGTGGTGGTGGTGATAGTGGAGATGATGATGATGATGATGATGATGATGATGATGATGATAATTGGGGTAATGATAGTGATGATGGTAGTGGTGGTGATAGTGGAGATGATGATGATGATGATGATGATGATGATGATGATGATGATAATTGGGGTAATGATAGTGATGATGGTGGTGGTGGTGGTGGTGATAGTGGAGATGATGATGATGATGATGATGATGATGATGATAATTGGGGTAATGATAGTGATGATGGTGGTGGTGCTGGTGATAGTGGAGATGATGATGATGATGATGATGATGATGATGATGATGATGATGATGATGATGATAATTGGGGTAATGATAGTAATGATGGTAGTGGTGGTGATAGTGGAGATGATGATGGTGGTGGTGATGATTATGATAATGGTGATGATGATTGTCTGTGTCCATCTTATTACAGTCATAACTCCAAGACGACCAGCTGGCTGCATCCACGCAGTCACAACAAGGAGCTGAACAACAAGACGGAGTGTGAGTTTACATCTCTCCTACATCTCTTCTTCTCTACCTTTGCCTCTCTCTCTCTTCCTCCCAATCTTATTTTTTTCTTTCTATCTTCTAGTACCCTTATCTTGTGTGTTTTCTCCCTCTCACTCTCGGTTGCTCTTTCCTTTTTCTTTCTTCCTTTCATTCTTTCTTCCTCTTCATTTGTTGTCTTTTTCTTACGTTCACTCTGGCTATTTGTTAGTTCTCTGTATTTCTCTTTATTTCTTTCTGCACCTCTTTAGATCTTTAGATCTTCTCTCTCACTGCCATTCTCCACCACACTCCGCTCACTGTCTATCTATCCATCTATCTGTCTGTCTGTCCCCACTCCTTCTTGCTCACTGTTGCACTTGTAGACTTTCTTTTGTTCTATATCTATACCTGTATCTTTGTATATCTGTATATGCACCTGTAACTGGGGTCCAGACTCTCTGTAACGGTCTTCAACACCGGCTGTGGATTAGGACTCACACCTGCTCCACCTGGTTAACTCAACAGTAGCGCGGTAATGACCTACTGAAGTCAGATATATCAGATGTCGGAATACTACAGTACTGACTACTGCAGCAGGGTGCAGGGAGTAGGTCTGTCCAGCAGGGGGCACTACAGGCTCAACACGACTCAGTGTGTAGTGACCCCCAGTGGCTTTTCTACACACTGATATCAATCACTTATGCATGCTGAATTATCAATTGTGTGTGTGTGTGTGTGTGTGAGACAGTACCTCCATTCACAGACCAGCCATCCGAACTGAAGGGCTATTCCATACACACTCGCCTGTCCAAAGGGCCTCGTGGTTTCGGCTTTAACATTGTGGGGGGCAGCAGACCTCGAGAGTTCCTACAGGTGTACAGCGTCACACCCGGAGGCCCCCCTGCACTCAACACAGGTACCACACACACGCAAACACAGAAATACACACACACACACACACCTGGAGGCCCCTCTGCACTCAATACAGGTACCACACACACACACACACACACACACACATTAGAAGCCCCCCTGCACTCAACACAGGTACCACACACACACACACCTGGAGGGCCCCTTGCACTCAACACAGATACCACACACACACATACAGTATACACACTCATGGAGGCCTCCCTCCAATCAACACAGGTAACACACACACACACACACACCTGGTGTCTTCATCTTGGTGTGCTCTTGTTGAGCTACCTCCATTGACTCCCGTAATGACTAGATGTAAATAATTCTACAGGTCCACCTAACCTGCAAACCTTTACAGTTCTAACTTCTATTTTTTGATTTGCGTTTTTGTATTGTTCAAGAGGCATTTCACTACATGTTGTACTTGTATATCTGTGTAAATAAAGAATCTTGAATCTTGAATCCCTAACCCTTACCTCAACCTCAGTAGCCAAAAGCTAATATTTTGGTTTGAATCCTTTATGCTCCTCAGAGTGGGAACACCAACTCATCCTACAGACAAATAATTGAATTCCTACCTTAATATCTCATCCATTTTCCTGTCAATGGAATGTTTTTTACTTATCATATTTAGTTGTCCCTTTGATGAAGATCCTGACTGTGCCTGAAATGAGCAAGAATCAGGAGTGACCACTAGAGAGCAGCATCAGTACAATTTACTCAAAACTTTTAATATGACAAATATAATAATCTCATAAATAAAACTGAATATATACTTGCACATTTGAGTTTATAAAATAAAATAGTTTTATTAGTTAGTTAAAATAAAAGGAATTATTTAGGAAAATACGTTTTTATTATTAGAGACAATCTTCAATTTTATTTAAATAACGTTCTTAACCATAGTCATTGTCACAAAACGTTTTACGTATAATATACAGTACAATCATTTTTATTTATATTCTTATCAACATAAATATTTCCATAAATACCAAACCTTAACAATATTCACCAGGTGTTTTTTCCTTAACAAAATCTTTATAAAATCTACAGTATCTGATTTTTGTGTTATTTTTTGACTATTGACTACTTTGTATGATGTCTGGTGCATATGTACTGCTAGTTTCATAAATTATTGCGAATAGTAGTACTGCAAACAGAACAGTGATTTTTGCGCTTTGCAATTCTATAAGAGTTTACCTGCAGTTAAATGACTGAAATGACTGCACATGATGACAACGACAATGATGATGAAGCTTGTGGTCAGAGGTTAAATATTTATTGCATATAATAATTTAATGGCAAACTCTTTATGCTCAAATGTACACCGAGGATGAGAGCATGGAGGAGAAGTGCAGAATCGTTTCTCACCCTCTTTGTGTTTGTACATATTGTTCTGGTACAGGGCTGAAAGGCAGAGCATAGGGAAGGATAGATTAAAGATGAAGAGAAAAGAGGAGCAGAGAAAGATAAAGAAAATGGATTCTGGCGAAAACAAATTGTTCCCTCTCTTCTGTATCCTCTTATCTCGTCTCCTGTTTTCTTTCCCCCCTCTCCACTCTCGCTCTCCCGCTAGGCCTTTATCCTCTTTCTTTCTAAGTTACGCTCTCTCTTTTCCCTCGGTATTACCCTGCTCTTTCTCTCTCCGGCTCTCCTGCTCTCCGTGTGAGATTACAATGCTGTGGTTGGGGGTCTTGCGCTTTAAATCTGTTGATCTGCCCTTAATCCTGATGAGATGGAGATTTTAATCTCTCTATCCGCGGCTCGCCGACTCACGTGGCCCGAATTAAACGTGTGTTGAAACACAGACAAAAAATTCACACACAGTCACAAACGCTGCCTCCAGCACGGCGACAGAACAGACCGTTTGTAACACACACGTGCACAATGCCTAATAGTATCATTTGTGTGTTTTGTGCTCCTTAGAGGCTGACCTTGGAATCAAACATTTTACACTCCTTTATGTACTTTGTAAACCTTTTAAATATAAGAAACAAAACCTGAGCAGTATTCAAGTTTTAAGACAAATTATGATATAAAGAAATAATCAACATAAACAAATATTTCCCTAAGATTTTTGAAATTATGTGTAATTATAAACAGTGTTCACCACAACCAAATGTGAGCTCTGCATTTGACCCATCTGTGTAGCAGCAGTGGGCAGGTTTTTTGGCAGCCCTTGGGAATGGTACCTTTATAGGTCTGGGACTTGAACCAGTGACCCTCCAATCACGGTACAAACTCCCTAAACGTTACACTATTAACTATCAACAAGTCTTTGTTCAGACCCTCCAGGACTTCACGATCTTGCTATTGCAACAAATTAACGCAAATTCAGCCAATTCCCGCAAATTCATTACTACCATGCTATTTTAACCAATTACCTCAACTTTTCCGCAATTTTGACCAATCATTGTTGTTTCCCGCAAAACGATGAGCCATACGTTTTGCAAGTTTTATATATAATAAACTTAAGATTAAATTTTACGAGAAGTTCTGAAGTTTGTGCCCCAGAGACAGGCCCTTAACCCCAATTTGTGGATCAGAGTTGTTTTGGATTTGAACTTCTGCTAAATGGCATAAAGTTAATAAAGTGTCTGTAAATTAGGACAGGACAATTAATCAAAAATTAATCGAAACTGACATTCAGAACCTTTAGTCAACCTAATCTTGCACATATTGATTATTCCGATTAATTAAAAAAATTCTGTTACTACTTTTCCCAGTGTGTGATCATGTAGTGACCCCCAATAAACATACTATCACACTTCTCACATTGAATACTGTGTGTTTCCTCCTATATTTCTTAATTATTTTTAAAATTAAAAGGTTAAGATATTTGTAAAAAATACTGAGCTTGTCAGTGAACTAAAATGTGCAATAAATCATGATATTGATTTCAAGTCATATCACCTGGTCCTACTGTAAACTGCATATTATTAATATTTTCTCTCTTTTTCTCCCTCCCATTTCTGTCACTCAGCGGACATCCTGGTGTACATCAACGATCTGTGTGTTTTGGGCATGTCCCACAAGGAGGTGGTGGAGATGCTGAAGGCGGTACCAATGGGCCACAGCGTGGACGTGGTGCTGAGAAGGGGCTACCCCATGCTCTACAACCCCGACGGCTGCCCCAAAACCACCCTGTCCCCTCCCTCGGACCCGCCTCCCGGCTCCGCCCAGCCCCCGCCCCCTCCGGACCTCAACCCCAACCTGAACCCCAGCCTCAACCGCACCGTCTCCCTCCACAACGGCTTCTACCCCCGTATGCACAAGGAGCCCCTGGACGCCAACGGCAACGTGGGAGCCCCGCCCTCCTACCCGCTTCCCAACGGGAACGTGGCGGGCGTGGTCACGGGGACGGCTGGCACGTCTTCGAACCCGCCCCCAACCCGAAAGGAACGAATCAGCTCGAGTCACAGCGACACGGAGGTCTGTTCGGTCGTCACACGCAGGTAATGATTTTTAAAATAAAAAATTGAGTTGGGATTTTGAGTAATTATGTCCATGTATTATTTTTTTTAATTGATATAAAAGGATTATTTATATTGGCCAAGTAAAGTAGCAGTTGCAAGGAATTTGACTTGACGTTTTCTATTTTATCAGTATCTAGAAAGGTCAGTATCAGTTTATTTACTGATAATGTCAGCCTGCTGATTTATCGGTCAGACTCTTCATTAGAATGATCATTCTCTGTAAAATTTTCCTTTTAATCGTCCTCTATCGGCTGACTAACATTTTACCTGCAGTAAGCTCATATCAGCCGATTATATCAGCCTGGCGATCTATTGTCGGGCTCTAACTGAAATGTTCCATCTTCTCCTTTATCGAGGCCATACCTCTGCCTCTATAAAGGCCAGTACCGATTTATCTTCAATTATCTCACTTTGTCAGGTAATATCGGTTTGGCGATTTATCGGTCGGACTCTTAATTAGAAGGTTCCTTCTTTAATGTATTAGATTTTCCTTTTAATTGTCATTTATCAGCAGTCAGTAACAATCTAACTGCAATAAGCTCATATTGAACGATAACATCAGCTTTGGTGATTTATTAGTCAGGCTCTAATTACAAGGATCCATCTTCTGCTTATAAGATTTTTTTTTACAATTTGTCAGCGTCCCTAAAGGTCAGTACTGATGGATCTCCGGTAAGCTCATATTGTCTGATAATAACGGCCTGGTGATTTCTCAGTTGGGCTCTAATTAGAATGATCCAGCTTCAGTCTGTTGTCCAGCAAGAATAATTTATCTGCAATAAGCTCATATTGGCCGATTATATCAGCCTGGCGATTTATTGGTCAGGCTCTAATTGGAACTTTCCATCTTCTCTTTATTAGATTTTCTGATTTATCAGCCTCTGTAAAGGCCAGTACTGATTTATCTGCAATTATCTCAAATCGTCAGGTAATATCGGTGTGGCGATTTATCAGTCAGACTCTAATTAGATAGTTCCATCTATTAGTTTTTCTCTTACTTGTCATTTATTTGGATATATGAAGACTAATAATGATTTATCTGCAGTTAGCTCGTATTGCTCGATAATATCGGCCTGGAGATGTATCGGCCAGACTCAAATTAGAAATATCCATCTTTGGCTATTAGATTTTCATTTTTATTGCTTTTATTGGCTGCCGGTAATAATTGATCTGTAAAAAGCTCATATTGGCTGATTTTTATTATTAGTATTATAAAGTGTATATATATTAAATACATGTGCATATCCAACTTATATACAGTATGTTACATTCTTTTAATTTGCTTACATCTTTGTTGTCTTACTTTGCACATGTTGGTCATCTGTTATGGTCGGGAGGTTATAAGCTCTTTAAAATAAGGGTGTTGTGGCTCTTCCTGCCTGTGTGTTACTTATATTGTGATTTTTGTTTTGGTAAAATGTGCAAAACAATTCTGTTACTCTCCCAGAGAAAGCCTCAACTTTATAATGTTGTCTGGCTGGAGGCATTTAAATAAGCCATTTAAAATGAGAGCTTCATGCCTCTTCCTGCACTCTGTATTATGAGGGGTCCAAGCACAGGTTTTTATTGTGTTTTTCTTCTTTTCATCTTTCTCTTTATCTTCTTCTTTTTTCCTAGACAAACAAATCATGGAGCCCAGACCATAAGTACTATAGTTTATGTACAGCTTGGCAAGAGACAAAATAGAAGCGATTTGCTCAACGTTGTAACAGACAGCTTTTTGTTATTTTGTGATGCTCTTGCTAAGATAACTAATCAAACGCTGGTGTTTGTCCTTTTTTGCCAAAGCTGTTGTATCGTTGGAGTGCTTTGAGTTTCCTCACAATACATAACATCCCCTCAAAGTAGATACAGCAAACTTTGCCCAAGATATTGTTCCTCATTCACTCATTTCTAGTTTTTGATTTATTATTATATAAGAAAATTAAGACATTAAATAGTATAATATTACACAAATATAGCACTGAAGAAAACCCAATAACCTAATGTTTGCATGCTCTAAAGTTTGCATAAGAGTGGTTTCTCAGAAGAAAACATTCTTCATAAGAAAACAATGTCGAATAGCAGAGTTTTAGTGAAAACTGCGAGTTTTAAGCACAAATGTTTCTGAAGAACAGTTGTTGAATGAGGACCATTGATTTTACTCTTTATTATTAGACATCCAAGAACTTAATCCATAGAATTGTTTTTACATAGTATAGTAAAGTCAAATATTATACATAATGTAGTTTGTGCAATGGTGCTTGGGCCCCTGTTATCGCCACTTGTTTCTGTTTTTATATTATTATTTTTATTATTCCAAAATGTGCAGTAACCTCCGTGTTTATTTCCGTCACCTCTCCCAGAGCGTCCCTCATACGCAGCTACAACAACAACACCCTCCCGGCTCCGTCCCTGGCTCACCAGAGCTCCAAGTCTTCCGAGAGCGACCTCTCCAGCGGCACCCTGCCGCTCCCCCAGCCCGAGGTCGGAACGTCCTCCTCCTCCTCCATTGCCGCCACAATCGCCCCGCCTGGGGCCCCAAACGGCCAGCAGCGGCCCCTCATGCCCCAGACCCAGATCGCGGTCCCGCCCCCGACCGACCTTCCGCCCTGCGGCTTTAACGGCTGCCCGGCCGCCACCGGCCACCCCCCTCGCCCCGCTCCGGGCGTCCTGGGTTCCCCCGGCACCACCACCGTCGCCAGCCTGGGCGTGGGTGCGGCGGGCGAGATGGTGCCCGTGGCCGTGGGACGGAGCGATGGGGGCGGGATGGGCTTCAGCGTGACGGCCGGCGGTCAGGGGGGGCAGCTAGCGCTGGTCAAGAGAGTGTGGGACCGGCGCCAGTGTCCCTCCCTGCAGCCGGGGGACGCCATCATCAAGATCAACGGGGCCGACGTGCAGAGTCTCAGCTTCGCACAGGTACCCGGTAGCGTCAGTTCAGGAAGCAGGATTTTGTAGATGAGCTTATATGTGATCCTCCACAGCAAAACCAGTCGCTTGTCGCAATGGAGGTTTCCGAGAAAAACGAGCGTTTATGTTGCGTGGGGTAAAATCTTGGATTTTTTGTTTTTAGTGTTTTGAAACAGTGGAAGGTCTATACTGTACTGTTGTGAATAAATTTGGCTGAAAAACTTACCCTTTCCATCCTAAAAACGTGACTTTCTTGAGGTGAGGAATTCAATTCCAGCAGAATGTTAAAAGTTTCTGTTTTGACCGCTCTACTTCAATATTTACGCTAAATCCACTGGTTGACTAGCGTGAAGATATTTTTCCGGAATCCATCTTCGTCTCCCGAGTTCAGTTAACCTAACGCAGGTAGGCTATCCGTGTGGCTGTGAATGCAGCGTAGGCTACCGTAAATGCAAACGTAGCCGCGACCGCACCAAGCGTCTGTGAGTGCTACGGCGATAGTCAACTTCAAAGGCAGATTTCTCCGTTTCTCACTTGGCGTGACAGGAGAAACCCGACTCCTTTGAATGTTGATATCTCAGTCATATGTCGTCCGATTCATTCGAGATAGGTATCGTATTGAAGCTTGATTTATGCCCTTTCATGAAAACATAATAACTCAATTCTGAAAATTAGCGACAAGCTACTGGTTTTGCCATGGAGGGTCACATATTTGAAAATAGTTAACGCATCCGTTTCCAGGTTAACCCTGTTAATCCATGTTCAGTTTCCCAGCCATGTCTACGTTGCACTCTGTGACAAATCCAGCATTTTTCTTTCCGTCTCCAGGTGCAGAGGGTGCTGCAGGAGCACACCAGGCAGGGGGAGGTGGTGTTACTGGTGTACAGGGGAGGTGAGACGTGGCATTAGGGCTGGTGGGGGACGATTAGTAGGCACTGGACAAAACTCCACACTGATGTTAAAAATAAATGAGCTCCAGATTTTACTAAATAATCTAATACAGAAATACTGTTCTTGAGGCAATTCCACTGAAGATTCCTGTGTCTCCTCCACTCATTTTTTTTTCTTCAATTCTCTTCTCTCCTGTTCTTATCTTCTTTTCTCCTTTCTCTTCCCTTCTTTTTTCTCATTTTCTCTTCTCCTCTCTTTTTCTTCTCTTCTCTAATTGTCTTTACTCCTCCTCTTCTCTTCTCCTTTCTTTTCCCTTCTTTTCTCTTATTCTTTTCTATCCTCTTATCTTCTTTCCTCTACTCTCATTTTCTCATAATTTCCTCTTCTTTTCTCCTCGTTTCTTCTTCTTTCTTCTTATCCTTCCTTTACTTTCCCTTTCACATTCTCTGCTCTTCTTCTCTTCTCTTCACTAATTCTTGTCACTCTTCCTCTTCTCTTCTTTTCTCTTCTCTTGTCTTTACTCCTCTTCCTTTCTCTACTCTTCTCCTTTCTCTTTCCTTCTTTTCTCTTATCTTCTCCTCTCATTTACCCTCTTTTTCACTTATTTTCTCTTCTCTTCTCTTTTGTTATGCTCACTTCTCTCGTTCTCTTTCCCTCTCTTCTCTTCAACTTTCCCTTCCATTCTCTTTTCTTATCTTCTCTTCTCATCTTCTCCTCGTCTCCTCTCCTCTCCTCTTTCGTCAGCAGGATCTGCGTCCACTCCTCTCTCTCCAGACTCCTACAAGTCTGCACCGCCGCCCCCTGCCCCACCGGACCTGACGTCCCCCGTCTGCTCATCGTCGTGTGACGGTCCCGGGTCTGGTCAGCCCGCCCTGTCGCCCCTGTCTCCCCGCTCACCCTTGTCACCCCCCACAGACCTGCCCCCACTGGTCCAGAGCACCAGCTTCCTGGACTCGGTGCCGGTCACGCTCACCATGGAGCCCAGGGACTGGCTGGGGGCGGACGAGGATGGCGGGGCCGCTCAGGGGCCACGCACCGCCTCCTCCGCCTCGTCGTCCACCTCCTCCTCCTACACGCTGGGGGCCGTATCCAAAAGCCAGCCGGACATCCGGGGGGGCGGTGCTCCCAAAAACATGGAGGTGGAGCTGAGGAGGAGACCGGGAGAAGGATTCGGTTTCGTCATCTCATCCCAGGAGCTCAACGGATGTGAGTCCGGAAGTTTCTTTATTAGCATCAATCAGCTTCGAGCCGAGCGTTCATTTTTTGAGTTTGGTGATGATGTGCATTAAGCATTTGGTGCTTAAAACCTGAGAATGGTAAAACGGCAATGCACAGGTAGCACTAAGAACAGTGACGTTATTTCATGTCATTGCTTGGTAATTTTCTGGCTACGGCATAAAATTCTAGTTAAATAGAACATGCCGGTAGAAACTATGGCTGCCCAGTATGCGTGCAATGTGAAGTAACGTAGAAAAATTGATGGCATGCATTGTGATGTTGTATCGAATCAAATCGTTGACCTAATAGTTAATGTGAGTGGAAATTGTGATTCAATTTGATCAATAGCAACAGTGCCAGCAAAATCAGGGACTAACGTCTCTCTAAGGCCTCGTTCACACGGACGTCTGAAACGGGGCGTTTTTCTGGCATTCGTGGCGCCAGGTGAGCGCCGACTGAACGCCGACCGTTTTTCTGCTCATTGGAGCAAATCAAAGCGCCCGCATGTTCAGCACCGGCGTTCGGCTGGCTGCGCGTTCGGGTGGCGTCAAATAAACGCTGCATGCAACGTCTTCTTGCCGTCAAATTCCCGATGAACGCGAGGAAAACGACGCTATTGCGAACGCCAGTGAGATGCTATTGCGAACGCCAGTGAAACGCCAATCGAACGAAGCTACAAAATGTAGCAAAAGCGCTTATGGCGTTCAGAGGGCGTTCATTTCGAATGTCCGTGTGGACAAGGCCTTACTGTCAGCATCAACAGTAGTTTCAGCGATTCCTCAACTGTTATATTAGCAATTAAAGTACTAATGTGGTTAGTCTTGTGTTAAAAAGGGTTGATAAAAAGAAGGAAATTGACGAAACAAACTAATAAAAAAATAAACACAGTGAAGTGACCACAAATTAGGAAAAATAAAAAAGTAATTAGGGCTGCAAATAATGATTATTTTGATAATCGATTACTATAATTGATTACTTTTTCGATTCATTGATTATTAATTGGATAAAAAGGGAAAATAAATATTTGGTTTAAGAAGCCAAACTGTTTATTTTTCACTCTCTACCGTTATTAAGGGGAAAAAATATTTTCTGATTAATTAAAAGTAAAGAAAGTCTTGAAATAAAGTGTTGGCCAATTTGGACTCATTTTGCCCTATAACTCATTTTTGATGCATTTGATGCATGAGGTGTTCCCCTTGAGCGTTGCGTCACAATAATGCGGAGGACACGCCTTGGAATGATCGCTGACAATATCAGGTAAAAGGCTGTATTGTGAGTAGAATGCTGGTTGTTATTGTTATTTATCAGTTAAAAATGAGTTTTGTTTGTAATAAATGGAAAGATTTGACTGAACTGGACCGTTTTAGTGAATGTTGGACTTCCCCGTGAGACAACAAACGCAGTTTTACGCAGTTACCTCAGTTATTGTGGCGGCGAGGCACGACACTGGTTCTCGTCTGCACCTTATTTTTCTTTTATGGCGGTCGGCGTCCAGCTTAATGGTGCTTTACTGCCGCTGCGGCTTTGGTTAGCTTAATGCCTCCACATTAGTGGTAGCCACTGTACTTATGTGTATAATAATGTAGATCCAACTAATCCATTATTAAATTAGTTGCCAACTATCGTAATAATCAATATTAATTGATTTAATGGATTAGTTGTTGCAGCCCTAAACTTGATGATTAAAAGTTTATGTAAAAAGGAGAGAAGTAGGGACACAGTAGCATACAAGTCATTACATTTATTTTGATGGAATTTAGCAGATGCTCTTATCCAGAGCGACTTCCATATCCTAATTTCAGGAACAGTTCTACTTCAGGATTCAAACCTACAACCTGTTGTTCCAGAATCCTAACCAGCTAGACCACAGCCATCCCAGAAATGACAGCAGCTTTCTGAAACAGCAAGCCATGCTGATAAACCTGTGATTCTTTTGGGACACGACCCCACATCCTTTGAACCAAGAAGATCATGCGCTATCCATTGATCCACAAATCCCGTAAAGAGATGAGTTAAAGCTGTTTTACAGAAAAGTTATGAGGCCAGATGGGCTCCTGTGTTTTAACTTTTCGTCTACAATGTGGAGAAACCTGCAGCTTCACATTCCATTGGTCCAGTGTGTTCTTGTCGTTCAGTTTCGCGTGGCGGCGACTGTTTCAGCAGGCTTAGTGGGGACGAGCCCTGAGTTACACCCTAATCCTGAATTATTTCAGATCAGGCCGGGAGAGGGAGAGAGAGAGAGAGAGAGAGAGACCCGGGACCCAAATAAACACTAAAATCCCCGTTTCCACGTTCTTTTGTGTTATTCCACTGTAAGACTGGAACATGCGGCTGGTTTATGAGTCGTGATGTCGTGTAACGGTGAGGAGGAGCTTCATTAGCAAATAAAACCTGATTCAGGCTGGTCGTGTGTAGGGATGCACCAATCCAACCTTTGCAGTTCTGATGCCGTTGCCGACATCTGGGCTTTGGATATGGGCCGATCCCGAGTACTGATCTGATGACAGTTTTTAACCTGTACAGCCATGAGTGAATTTGGGGTGTTTTTCTGTACCTTCGTTTTTAGGCTTATTCTAGTGTGTGTGTAGAAGTTCGTCAAACATGCTTTATGTTGTTGTGGTCAGGACGCCCTGCACTGCTTAGATTTGTCATAGTTTGATGTGGAAATGCTGACACAGTCTTGAAATCAGCACATTTCTGATGAAACCTGACTTGCACCTGTAGAATTTTTCTTCATTAGCTTGATGTATAAAAGTGCTGAAACTGTAGATACTAGAAATAGTTAGAACAGTGTGTGTTTTATTGACTTTTTTTTTTTTTTTAGAGTTTTTATCATGTAGAGACATTCTATGGCTTAGTACTGTGAATAAAAATAAGGTTAGCGTCAGGTAGAAACACTTCCGTATACATTTGGAATCAATCTGGCAATTTGTCAGTCATTTTGGACACATTTCTGGGAGAGAAGTACATGTTTGACATCATGGCATTCCACGTGAGAGTCGTTTGACATGATGGCGATGCACACAATAATGTGACGAACGCGTGTCTCTGAATAAACACTGAAAACCTCAAGTAAACAGCCGTATTGTGAGTACAGTGTTGGGGAGTAACGGAATACATGTACTGGTGTTACGTATTTAGAATACAACATATGAGTAACTGTATTCCGTTACAGTTACCGTTTAAATAGGTGATAATCAGAATACAGTTACTTTGTTGAAATAAATGGATTACACAGCGGTCTTTTCCTGTTTCATATGTTAGACGATCCCCTCTCTATCCCCTCTCTAATTTTGGTAATTCCACGCATTGCCGCGAGAAGCACCCCCGACGCGGGCACGCGCATTTGATGACTTCCTTTAAACGAACTACCGTCCATAAACGTTAACGTTTCGTTCCTACACTCTGTTAACGCCAATGAGATGAGGGCAAAATTACTCATATTCTTAAAAATAAAAAACCTTACACAAACTTGTAAACAATAACGTTTGTATTGTTGAATGTTGAATGTAACACCATCATATGCAGAGTTAGCAGGGGGTGCATTTCCTGGCAGGGGGCTCTGCCATAAAAAGCACCCCCCTGTAACTTCTTTTCTAGGTGTTCAGTCCAAACAAATTTTGGATGTTATTCTTGTCAGACCATGATGTGTAACTGGTGCAAGTATTATGGATGTAACAGCATCATATGCAGAGTTAGAAGGGGGTGCATTTCCTGGCAGGGTGATCTGTTGCAAAAACCTCCCTTTAAATTTGTTTGAGGTGGTTTGGTGCTGAGATATTATTTTAGGTTATCATATTTTAGATTTTAGCTCCAGGCATATTTTTATTTCTTCAAGTGACTTTAGTGAGCAAAGGATTTTATTAGCGAGTGTTGTTCATAACAGGCCTCTCTAGATTCAGTTTAATGTTTTCTCAAACAGTGACATTTTTAATGACCCTAAACATGTGAAAGGTGTTGCTTGCTATAACATATGTTTATGTATAATACAGAATGTTACTTCCTACCAGAATGGATACTTGAATTTTAGTCATGATTTCAGTAAGTACAGCATGGCCTTAAACAATAATCCATTACACTAGCCAGGTAAATGTGTGCAGTTTGCGTGGAATTAAATAGCTAGTGGATTGTGCACTTATAATATTGGTAAAATATTTATTTCAAAGCTTTATTAAAAATACGACACATTTCGCCGTTTTTGTACAAGTTTGTGTAAGGTTTTTTATTTTTAAGAATATGAGTAATTTTGCCCTCATCTCATTGGCGTTAACAGAGTGTAGGAACGAATTGAACGTTAATGTTTATGGACGGTAGTTCGTATAAAGGCGGAAGTCATCAAATGCGTGCACCTGTGTCGGGGGGGCTTCTCGCGGCAGGGGTCCCGATTTCAGCACGACACCTGTCACCCAAACAAACACGCAGTAAGAGGCTCTAATGTACGCGTCCTGTTAATGTTGGTGGCGTTAGTTACACAATGGACCCGGAGCCAGCACAACAGAGCCAGCAGTGCCCGGGCAGGAATGCATTTCTTACTCTGAAATTTCGTCTTTGCTCCTCTACCTACAGTAAATATATTGTCTATTCAGGGAGATTTGGGCTTAACAGCCAATTGGTAGAGAAAAACAAACAAGAATTTGCAGGATGTGATTGCTACATTCATGTAGTTGTAAAAAGCATGACAGTATATTAAGTAATCCAAAGTATTCAGAATACGTTACTCACATTGAGTAACTTAACGGAATACGTTACAAACTACATTTTGGGGCATGTATTCTGTAGTGGAATACATTTTAAAAGTAACCTTCCCAACACTGTGTGAGTAGAACGCTGGTTGTTTTTATTTATCAGCTAAAACATGTTTTGTCCGTAATAAAGTAGATTTGACTGCCCTATGAGTCGTTATGTAACCGGTATCAGCTCGGTGCTTCCCTAGTTGTGCGTTGGACAACGCGAGGCTGCAGTTGTGTCTGGTGAGGTTTTAATAAGGCGATAAGAGGGATGAATGTGTCTGACGTTCGGCTTCTTTGAGTCTGATCTCGTTCCTGTAAAAGTTCACTTGTTTATCCAACATCTCCCTGTTCATAAACAGCTGGTAAATGATGTGAATTTATCCAGCAGCAGCTCAGCAGGTCCAGGTCTGCTGCGTAGTGGGACGGGAGACACTCCATCCATCCATCCATCCATCCCATTCTCTCTGTCTTTCAAATCCACACATTCAGTCTCTCACATCGATTCTCTCATTCTCTCTTACTCTCTCTCCCTCATTATCTCTTTCTCTCTTTCCCTCATTCTCTCTCTCTCATACAGCAAACACAATATTCTGTCATGTTTTCCCTTGGTATCTCCCTCCTCCCGTTCTCCACTCTTTCACTCCTCCCTCTCTCTCTCTCCCTCTCTCCCTCTCTCTCTCCCTCCTCCCTCTCTGCTTTTCAGTGGCTCTCTGCTCGTCTCGCTGTGAGTTCTCTCTGTCTCGTCTCGGTGGTGTTGTGTCGTGCTGCTGATGGTATTGATTAGTGTGATTTGAAGTGGGAGGTGATCGACTGGACGTCACATCGCCATGCTGGAGCGACTGCAGTCTGCCGTCAAGTCCGTCAAGGACTCCAAACGTAAATACTCACTTCTGCACAGCTTCATACGCACTGGTGTTTTAGTGATGATGATGATGATGTGGTGATTTGCTGTTTTTTGGGTTTTTGTTGTTTGCTCTGATTGTGTGTGTGTGTGTGTGTGTGGACACTGACATTGACAAATCTGAGTTTCTGTAAGTAAAGTGTGTGTAAACTGTGTGTGTGTTTTAAATATGAAGGGAGAGAGTGATAAAGAAGGAGAGAGAGTTATAGACTCAAATAAAGAGAGGAAAAAGACGACAACAGAAGCAGAGGGAGATGAAGAGAAACAGAATGAGAGAGTGGAGAAATGGGAAGTATGAGGAAGAGAGAGAGAGTGGACGAGAGAAACAGACTGTGAAAGACGGAAATGAGTGGCGAGAGAGAGAGAGAGCAAAACATGAGCTTTGTGTAACAGATGAATGAAAGAATGAATGTGTGTGTGTTCATGAGAAAGTGTGTGTGTGAGGGAACAAGTGCAAGTATGCGTGTGAGACTTTGTGAGAGAGAGAGTGTGTCTGTGTGTTAGTTTGTATTGTGTTTTCTGCTTGTATGTGTTTGTGTGTCTATCTTAAAGAATGTGTTAGTTTATATGTGTGAGTGTGTGTGTCTAAGAAAATGTTATGATGTATGTGTGTGTGTGTGTTGGTCAGAGAGAATGTGTTAGTTCTGTGTGTGTCTGTGTGTAGATGAGAGACTGCACTAGTTGTGTGTGTGAGTGTCTGTATGCACGTATGTGTGTGTTTGTCTGAGAGACAAGACTGGTTGTTAGCGTGTGTTAGTGTGTTGGTATGTGTGTGTGTGTTAGTGTGTTAGTATGTGTGTGTGAGTGTGTATGTTTGTGTGTTAGTGTGCGTGTGTTTGTTTGTGTTAATGTGCATGTGTATGTGTGTACTGTATGTGTTAGTGTGTGTATGTTGTTGTGTGCAGTGTTATTTTGATATTCCTCTCCGCTCACGGTGCTGCGGTGAAGCTCGAGTCCAGACTCTCAAATGCCTGAAATATTTCCAGCTGCTGCTTTATGAGTTTCATCATGAATGGTCTGATTCTTCACCTGGAGACAGAAACACACAGAGGACACGGCCTTCACACACACACACACACACACACACACACACACACACACACATTTTAAAGATTATGACCATTATGGGGACAGATTTTAAAGGGAGAAGGTGAGCTTAAATGGAACGTGTGCGTTTTATATCCCCATGATGACACGTCCCCTCTAACTCTAGAAGTCCCCATTATGTGGGTTTACAAACATACACACACACACACACACACACACTTTTAAGGATATGAGCATGATGGGGACTTACTAGGTTTTAAAGAGGGCAGGTTACGTTTGAAGAAATAGGTGTGTTGCAGTGATTAACTTTGTGTTACTTGGTTTTACGTTTCCACATTGTTGGTATGAAATCAGGTCAAAGTCCCCATATTGGGAGGTTTACAAACACACACACACAAACACACACACACACACACACACACTGTTACTGTGACTCGGAAATGTGTTAAATAACCAAACTGACCTTATTTATTTATGGGAGAATTTGTGATAACTCTTTACATTTTTTGCTGTCTTTCTCTGTATTTTCTAAAACAAACATTTCGACACACGGCACACACTGAGGGCGCTCACTTTTCCACACACTTTCATGTCAGACTCGGCAGCCTACAAGCCTTTAGCCTTGTACTTTTTGGAATGTTCAATCATTAACAGAGTAAAGTGGCAACTCACTGAACCTTTGGCTACTTTAGCCTTATTTCTGACCCCAAGGTGGGGAAAAATCACCGTAAAAATATGCGATTCGTTTTTTACAATCATTTTCACATTCACATTTCGTATTTTCACATAAATACCACCTGCACTTTTTCACATCACTTCACACTGTTGACTTAACAAACACACACTTTTACAGACAATAAATCAACCAAAAGTGTCAGATGATGCCAAAACGACAGCACATACTCCGTTCCGTAAAAGTACCTTGATAACTACTACTACTACTACTAATAATAATAATTATTATTATTATTATTATTATTATTATTATTATAGAATCTTTCATACAAAGAATTGCAGCTCAGAGGGCTTTAAATATCAAATAAATCAACAAAGAAAATGGAAGCAACTCGTTATTAGAGAAGTAGTAGAAACTGGGATGTAGGATGAATTAAGAAATTAAATAAATAAAAATTAAACATACATTTTAACTCAATGTAAATGGGGCAAATCAATCAAGCTAACTTAAATCCAATTTAAGTTTTTAAAATGTAAGTTAACTTGAACATGAAAGTAAATAAAAACTGCAATATAGAAATAAGGACTACAACAGTAAATAGCACATACAGCTATATGTGTAATATACTGCAAAAGAGAAATATATTACATTTAAATACGGACAATACAGCGCGCTAAAAATGCTGAATAGTTTTGACAGTAATTCAGTAAAAAATGTATAGTAGCTTCCTTTATTGTAATGCAATATACTTTACAGTGATTTCAGGTTTGTTAGCTTTTGAACTGAACATTAACTGCTTCAAAATTCTTGCTAAAATTGTTGTAATTGGACAGAACATGTCTCGCTGTGTTTTAAGTGAATGTTGACTGAGAAAGATATTTTAGTTTTGGAGATTTTTGGAGCTTTGGATTTCTGTGAGTTTGTGAACATGGTATTGATATATGTGTGAAAATGAGTGTAAAACTCTGTTCAGTCAGGCTGTTACAGAACAAAATATGTGGTTCATTTCGAGGGCTGTTGGTCAAGAACAATACACCAGAGAGCCAAATCTTATCAAGAGCGTGCTGGCGTTCGGCCAGATGATCTCAACCGCGGAGAACGCAGTGCTTCTGACCTCGTAGCGCTGAGTGCTAATGATCCTTTGGCCATTTTCACACACGTCTCAATACCATGTTCACTTTTACACTTCACACTTTCATCAAATTCACAAACTGTGTGTGCTAAACTCAGATTACTTTTGTGTTGTTTTCATACAAAATGCATTCACTGACAACTTTCTCCAAAATCCATGAATACCTCTTGCAGTCGATATTCACCAGCAGGAACATTCTGTACAACTTTTGCAAGAGTTTTGATACTTTGTTCAAAACAGTTCACATTCAGTTCAAAAGCTAACAAACCTGATATCACTGCAGATCTGATGCATTTCAACATGAAACTACTGTAAAATTAATTCCTGTCATTCAAATGATTCAGATTTTAGCTGAAAGTTTATTTGCAGCAGTATTAGGGTCAATTTCAAAACTTCTTAATTATTGTCTATATTTTTATTAATACATCTTTAATGGATGTCGTACTGTATATTGTTGAGTTGGGAACAATGTGTTTAAACTAGTCTCATTAGTTAAATATTGTTTTAAAGTGTTTTAATTCATTTTATGACTGTATTTTAACTTCACCTCCTAAAATGTCAGGTGGTGAAACCAAATATTTCCTCATGTTTTTGCTTAGTGACATTTTTGGCAGGTTTTTCCTATCATATTATTATTTTATAGTTGTGTTTTGCATGCACATTAATTTAAGATTTTTACATTCTTGTGGCCAGTATTAAGTATTATTAAGTTAAAAGACAGAACGATAATGATTAAAATATACCAATGAATGCGTTAAGGATAATAGCTCTTCACATCATAGTTATCAACTATATCTTCACCATAAACTACTATTTCTTGGTTTAAACGAACATTTCACCTGACCAAAATGACCATTTGACAAAAATATGCATGTCATTTCATTGGCCCAGTACCTTGTAGACAAAGGTGGTGATGGTTACAGTATATTTAATATTTGCACGCAAGATGTTTTTCCGCCGGTGGCGCAGTGGTTAGCGCTGCCGCCTCACAGCACGAAGGTCCTGGGTTCGAACCCCGGGGACGGCCGTAGGGCCTTTCTGTGTGGAGTTTGCGTGCTCTCCCCATGTTTGTGTGCGTTTCCTCTGGGTGCTCCGGCATGCGATATAGGTTGATTGGTGACTCTAAATTGGCCTTCGTAAGCTGTGAGTGTGTGTGTGTGTGTGCCCTGCGGTGTGTTGGTGCCTGCCCAGGGTTGTTCCCCGCCTGCACCCGCAAGTTCCCGGGATAGGCTCCGGTTCCCCCGTGACCCCAGTTGAGATTAAGCGGTTCAGATAATGACTGACTGAAGATGTTTCCCCGCCAGGGACGTAGCACCAAATTCTGGGCCCTATACGCAAGCAGTCTCCATGGTCCCCCTCCCAATAATAAAATAAAATTCCACACTTCTCAAGGGCCCTCTACCCACTTGGGGCCCTGGTAAGTCAGTCCCCTTTTTCCCCCCACTACGACGCCCCTGTTCCCCGCTGTATGGAAAGGAAAAGGTGAGGCAAGTTTATGTCCAAATGCAGTACACGCAACACAGAATAAATCTGCATTTTGTAGTGCTTTAAGTTAGTATTTTTCCACATTTATAAAACAGTCTTATAGGAGAGAGTGTGTGTGCTGAGGTGTGTGTGATGACAACGTGAACATGACATTGAGGCGAGTGTGAATATCAGATCGGCCCATACCTCATATACACATATCGGCATCGGTATCAGAACTGAACAAGTTGTATCGGTGCATCTCTAGTGGTTAGGCTGTAGTATTTTCTTTAAAGTGGTTGTGGATTACCTTTATTTGAGTGTTAATGTGTCACCAGTTTGTACGGTGAAAGAGAAAAGTGGTGTTTGGTGAAATATTAAACAGGCCAAGTTTCTCTTGCCCAGAGGCTACTACCTCACATGGGGCTATGGGGTGTGTGGGTGGGTGTGGGTGTGGGTGTGTGTATGGTAGAGAAAGCATGTTCATGTTTTTCCTGTGTGCATGTGAGGGATTTTTTGTCATTGGGAACACAACACAGCACACAGTGCACCACAACCACATGTGAGCTCTGCATTTGACCCATCCGTGAAGGAGCAGTGGGCAGCTGACATGGACAGCACCCAGGGAGCAGTGCTCAGGGACAGTATCTTGATCATGAGTACCTCAGTGGTACCGTTACCGGTCCGAGATTTGAACCGGCGACCTTCTGATCACAGGGCCAACTCCCAAACCATTATATACACTAGCAACTACCCTTACTGTGTGTATTATAGTGTGTGTCCTTGTGTGCTTGTGCTTTCTTGCATTACATAACACAACACAAGTGTGTTTAGCAGTACTTAATACTCCAGAGTAATAATTCTCATGAATTAACCCTCAGTTAATTACTGAATTCTAAATTAACTCATTAATTAATGAAAAGTTAATTCTTTGTGTTTTAATCATTTTGTGCTTGTTGATAGTTGGTTCCCTTCACAGCAACGTGACTTTTTTAGTATTAATAATTCCTCTTAGACCTTTTTGAGGGTCAGCTTATTCATTTAGTTTCAATTTTTTTTTTAAAACTATTAAACAAGTAAGATCTGTGATGAAGGGTATTTTATTTTAAGTCATTTTTACTTATTTCATGCAAAATTACCTTTTGGGTCAATGTAATGCAGTAAAACCCTCAAACCCATGTGACTTTGAGCACCAAACCCTCCTCTTTGTGTGTTTTGAGGGTCAGCTCAGCAGAGAGTCGTGAAAATAAATTGCTCAGCGGCGAGAGGAAGTGAGACAATGAGGAGCCGCTGGAAGACGTTTGATGGAGCTCCACCACAAACAGCTGCGTTATTGCTGCATTGTTCCTCACTTCTGAAGCTCTTTGTTTTTGGGTGATATTTTGGGAGCTTGTTGGTGGAGAACACACAACCGTGGTGGCAGTTTGATCTGGTGTGTTGTGTGTCTTTGTTTTTTTGGAATTTATTTACCAGCAGAGTGTTGTAACTTGGAGATTATCTGGAGGAAGTTTCACAATGCTGGCAGAGCGGTGCTGGGCCTGGCGGATTATCAGATGAAGTGCGTCAAAAGTACAAGTTTCAGAATTGGACTGTTGGGGCTATAATTTTGTTATATATCTAGAAATATTAGGCAAATAAAAATGTAAACTTGTTTAGAGCTGCATCAGTGTGGATTTGCCATGTATGAAAACAGAGCAAAATAGTGAATTAGTGAAACAGCTCTACTGTTCATATATCAAGAGGGTGTAGATTCAAATCCAGCTTTATTTTCGGGTTAGTTGGTAGCATAACGAATCGTTTAGGGAGCTGGCCCCGTGAACGGAAGGTCGCCGGTTTGAATCTCAAGACCGGTAAAGGTACCACTGAGGTACTCATGAGCAAGGTACCGTCCCCAAGCACTGCTCCCCTGGTGCTACCCATGTCTGCTGTCCACTGCTCCTTCACAAATGCAGAGCTCACATGCGGTTGTGATGCAGTGTGTGTTGTGCTGTGTTCACAATGACAAATAATCACTGACACTCATCCTCCTTTTTAAGAAATTGCTCAAAAGCCAATCAGCATCGGCAGATAACGCAGCCCAGAAAAGTGTCGGCTGCTTCAGATTTGTGTCAGAATCAGGGTTGCCAACTCTCACGCAATGAGCGTGAGACACACGCATCTGACTGTCTTCACACGCTCTCACGCCATACCTCCAATTTTTCACGCTGAAAATCTGTTTTATCTATCTCAGCGAGGCTGCCCATTGCGTCGGGCCAAACACCACTTGCGATCAATCAATTATGCCTTACGCACGGCTGAACAGGCAGAGAGGTGTTCCGTCCTGTGCACACTCCTCTATGGTAGGTGACGCCCTACGGAGCGGTGAGAATGAAAGCCTGAGAGTTAATGAGCAGTAGGGAGTTGGCCCCCCAATCAGAAGGTTGATTAGCAGCAACCGTTTGTCAGAAGCCTAACATTTTCGGAAAGGAATACATGTTTGTGCAACTGATTGGTAAAGGAGCGGCTCTGACGTTGCTGTTAAAAACAACCTCTAACCATACTCTTTTTATTCATCCGTCCTAAAACAAACTCCCCTCTGGATAATTGACTTATTAACGATGATATTTGGCGTGATGTGAATTATAGAGGAGGCTTATCAATAATAGACAGAGTGATGAATAATGGAGTTTTTAGGTCGTTCTCCTTTGTTGGCGTGAGAGGATGGAGAACATCCCGAGTTAAACACAGCAGAACACACACACACACACACAGTTGCCTACATGCACACAAAGTCTTTTAGCCATTATGTTGCTGTTGCGTGTTTTCTCTTTGGAATTAAGAATTTCACACAGTCTTGACAGTATATGTAACAATTCCATGTGTGTACTTATGCGATGTTTAATGTAGTGAGAACATGAGTGAGGGGTGAATTCTGACAGCAAAACATCTTTGGAATTGTTTAAGGTTTCCTTTTTTAACTTTTTTGAGATCTTGGACATTTTGAGCATTTTTCTAAGCCTTTATTTATAGTTATGTGGTTTTATCTTGTCATTTCACTTTATTGTTCTACATTATGATATGATTCATGAAGTTAATGAAAACCATGGAAGATGGAAATATACAACGATACTATTTGAACAAGAGCGGGCTAAAATGCTACATAAATTTATGTGATCATAATAGAGCTTTGTTTTTTTGCTAATTTTGACTTTTGGCTTATTGCATCAGCTGCTATTGTGCTGCTTTTTGCCACTTTTGCTTGGACACCACTTATATTTCTATTTCGATTTTTTGCTTTGTTGAAATATTTTATTTTCAGTGAAGATTTTTAGACATGTGTAGGTTCAATTTCTGTCACAGAGCCATATAATATTTGCATCCTGGTACATTATAATGAAAAATAATATGCATTTTACCAGACAGAAATTAATCTCTGGAATACAGTCAGATAAACTTGGAATACTTCATTGAATAAAGACACAACGTAGATGAGCACATCGGCTAACTTCTCTAGATTTCATCTATATGTGTCTCATGTATGTGCGTTATTTCTATACAAATTTATTGAAGAGGCAAAAATCCACGCAGGCCGAGCGCTCATACGGTTAAGCCTTTCATGCATTCTTTTTAATGTAAAAACTTTTGCACGCCAGCTCCTGGTCTAAAGCAAAAACAGAAAATGAATTTATATCTGTCTAGTCGAGTGGACACGATGCATTAAAAATGTAGGTATTGAGCTTGTAGAAGCCTTTTTTTTTCCGACTGTGATGGCATCGAGAAACTTCTGAGCTCCGGAAAAACCATCTTCAGCCCCTGTAGCTTTTGCTCTCTTGTCGATCCTCACTCCAAAAATCCTTAAATAAAATGCATCAGGAAGATTTCGTTACTTTTGATCACCAGAATAGGATTATTGTAACGATTACAGGGTGAACCCAAACGCAGAGGAGGTCAAACTGTGCAGGTCATGACGGTTACAGATATGTGGAGAAGCTCATGGACCACCAAATCACGTGGAATCTGGTGAAGGATGGTGGCCGTGCAGTAAAGCGACGAAGTTTGAGCTCCATATTAGTCTATGGGGAAAAACGAATGTAAAAATGGACAGAACTCACAAACGAGTGCACGTATGAAAAACATGTATACAGTCAACACACACCGCTGTAGACCACACGTTTTAGAGTTGGAACCAAGTTTCTAGCACAAAAAATGTAGGAGGAGCAGAGGTCAGACAAAGTGTGTGGAATAAAAAATTGATAACACCCGATTACTCACCGTGGAGTCTCATAATAAAAACATCATTAAAATTTGGACGAGAGCTTAGAGTTAGGTCGAGGTTAGCGTTAGGGTTAGAAGATAGAAGTGTGTTCACAGTGACAAATAATCAGCCACTTACAGTCTTAATTTCCAGAGGAATCTCCCAATTTTGGGTTCAGAGTCTGGATTCTGATGAATTGCTCAGTAGACAGGCTTTAACAGCTTTAACGTTTCAGGATGAAGAAGGAGGATGAACCCAGCGACCCGTCAGAGGGAATTCTCCGAGTTTCAGCAGGAGATGAGTGTGAATAGAGGAGCGTTAGTTAAGAGCAGGAGTGTAGGGTTCATGAAAAAGTAAAACACACACACACTCATGTAAATGTGTTTAAGCAGCTCTAATGTGCATATTATATATTCTTAGAACCAGATTTCATGCTGTCCGGAAAAGGAGGAGAAGATGTGTGTCTTGAGTGTATTTTAAACTAAAAAGTCTTACTCTTTCACTTGCTCTCTCTCTATTTTTTCTTTCAAAATAGTGAGCTACAAAAACTGCTGTAGCCCAGATGTTTAATAAGATGAAAGTTTTAAGCCTCAACAAAAATTGAAGTGTTAAATACACAAAAATGGGGAATAATGAAGAGAACAAGGTGATTGGCACGCAGAAACCACGGCTACAAATAGGAAAAATACAGACGTAGAGAAATGAAAACAAACTTGTTCTAAAACTCCAGATTAATTTAAGTGAAAATGAGTGATTATTTGTCATTGTGAACACAGTACAGCACACAGTGCACCACAACCACATGTGAGATCTCTTCGTAAAATGACTTTAGCTCAGCAAAATGAGCACCTGCTTTAACAGGAGCACTATCTACCTGTCTTAGCTGACTAACTAACGTTGACTGAAGCAACCTCTTACAAAAGTTTTAGGCTTCTTGCAAACAATTGCTGTTACCTTTGGCAGTGTTGTCACAAATCTGCAACAAGGTGATATTTTCACATGCAAATTAGGTTTGTGGAATTATGTGGACTTAAATTAGGAGGCGGACTTCTGGCAAACTGTGGAAAACTTATGCACCTGGCAAATTTGTCACCAAAAGTTCAAAAGTGTGTCATTACTGGCTAATTGTTTTGGCTGATCACTGGTAAGTACATTTCCTATTAGTGATCATTGTTGTCAGAACATCGCTGCAAGTTAACTACTAGTCAAAGTCAAAGTAAACTTTTTTATCATCTTAACTATACATGGAGAGACGAGACAACATAGCTCCAGGTTCTACAGTTTGAACAGATAAAGCACATAATAAAATGTCTATAAAATGTATAATTCAATAAGTCACATAGAATAGCAAATATATATATACAAAGGCTATAAAATATGAATAACTTTAAACTAGAGGTAAGAAAACGAGACAATAGTAGCAATAGTAGTGCAGTAGCTCTAGTGACTGACCATGGCAAACTTCTGGCAACATATTCTGGCAAACTCCCCTGTTCGCCACAAATTAACCACAAGTTTGCCACAAACCTGCCACAAGTATTTCTTTTTGTAAGGGGCCTCTGATAGACGATGGTGAATAATTCGACTTCTAGATGTTATCCAGCATCCGTGCTGTGCTGTGGTGTGTTCACAATGACAAATAAGGGCCTGTGTCCACCAAACGTGTTTTTTCCGCCGAGAGTGGTGAACACCTCACTTCCAGAGTGCTTTCTCTCAGCGCTCGTTGTTGCTAAGTTACACAAAGCACCGTGTTCTTTCCTATTTCAACGTGTTCCTTTGAGAGCTCTCGTTTAGCCGACAAGATGGAGAGAAATCGCATCTTAGCAGTAGTGGCAGCATTTGAAATAGATTCTCACATGTCTTCGAGGTGAGATTAGCTGCAGGAAATAAACCATGCACATAAACAGCTGGGAGAGTACCACCCATTTGTATGCCTCGCCCCCTTCCTCGATTTTGATTGGCTTGTCAGAGAAGTGACACTGACGAGTACAGCGCTGTTTTAAAAGTTTAAGCACTCTGAGCGCTGCGGCAAAAAAAATCCACCGTTTTTTTCCCGCTAAAGGCGCTTAGTGCTCTGAACGCTGAAGCTCATAGGATTTGTATTAAAAATAAGCACTGCCAGCGGAAAAGACGCGTTTGGTGGACACAGGCCCTAATCTCTCACTCTCACCTGTCTCACCCCATTCTGCATTTTTAGGAATTTCTATTCTAGTTGAATTTTCATTTATGGCTTTTTACATTTGCCGCATTTAGCTGGTCCTCATCTCCAGAGCGAACCTCCATATCCTAATTTCAGGGACAGTCTCCCTGCAGCCACTTGGGCACCCAGTGGTGGTAGTGCTAGAGGCAGGATTCGAACCCACGACCTCTTGGTTCAGAGTCGAGTATCCAAACCACTAGAGCACCCCCCCGACCTCCCCCCAATTTTACAATTCTCATTCTTGTTGATTTGCATTGCACCTTTAATGCACTTACGCACACTCACTGACCTCTACATATGCCAGTGTGCCATATAAATAAACTTGGCCTGAGATCTGAGATTTGGTCCTGCTGCAGGCTCCAGTCTCCACGGCGACGGTGATAACGGACGCGTGAACCGCATTCAATTATTAAATCACTCATCAATTATTCGCGAGGCTGTCGCTGTTAGTCGGCCGTGTGGGGCTGAGGCGACTATTTTGGAGCGGCTAATACCGCTGCTGATTTTATGCATGAGTGTCCTCATATTTCGGGGAAGAGGGGGCGGAGCCGGCAGCGCCTGTCAACCCGAGCGCAGGAGCATGCTGGGTAATTGTGTTTTGGGCCGGATAATATTTGGTGGTAATGATGTTGAAGTGGGGGCAGTCGTTTGTGTGTGTGTGTGTGTTAGGGTTGCCAACTGTCCCATATGAGCCGGAACGTCCCGTACCTTGTCCCAAATTCCAGACTGGAGCTCTAGCGGCACTACCAGGATGCACCACTAGAGGGCGTTACAGCTGGTTGTGGTGCAGGAGAAACCATGACGACGTGAAATATAAACACATTGTACACCCAAGTAGCTGCAGTGGCTAAGACGTAGTGAAAGCTGATGGGGACGTGTAGCAGCAGGAGTACCATCATAAACACAGAGTTTCCCTTTAAACCTCTTGTTTTAAACCAGGAGCAGGTATATGATCTAACCTCTTCTTTTCTCCTCCTCCTCTCTTCTTTCTTGTCTTCCTCCTTCTCCTCTCTTCTTTGTACCTCTCTCCTCTTCCTCTTCATCTCTCTCTCTTCTGCTCTCTCCTCTTTCCTTTCTTATCTGTACCCCTCTCATTCTCTTCATCTCTCTCTTCTCCTCTCTCATCCTCTCCATTGCTCTCTTCTCTCTTCTTCTTCTTCTTCTCCTGCTTTCTGTTCTCCTCACTCCTCCTCCTCTACATCTCTCTTCTCCTCTCTCATCTTCCTCTTCATCTCTCTCCTCCTCCTCTCTATCTCTGTCTTCTCCTCTCTCCTCCTCTCCATCTCTCTTTTCTCCTCTGTCCTCCTCTCTCCTCCTCTCCATCTCTCTTTTCTCCTCTGTCCTCCTCTCCTCCTCTCCTCCTCTCTACTCCTTCCATTCTCCCCTCTTCCCCCTCTTGTCTTACTCCCTACTTCTCCTCCCCCTCTCGTCTCTCTACCTCTGTCCTTCCTCTTCTCCACCTCCTCTCACCTCTCCTCCTCGTCCTGCAGCATCGTCTCTGTTCTCCCACCGGTTCGTGGCGGTGCGCAGGGGCAGTCCGGCGGCACGCAGTGGTCAGATCCAGCACGGTGACCAGCTGGAGGCGGTAGAGGGCAGATCGGTCCTCACGCTGCCCCATCCTGACCTGGCACAGATCCTCAGGAGGGCAGGAAACACACTGAGACTCACCATCCTGCCCCGCTCACACACAAGTACGCAACACACACAGACTAACCTTCCTGCCCTTCTCACACACCAGTACACTACACACACACAGACTCAGCATCCTGCCCCGCTCACACACCAGTACGCAGGAAACACACTGCCCCTGACCATAATGCCCTGCTCACACACCAGTACGCAACACACACACTAACACAGGAAACACACTTCACCTCACCATCCTGCCCCACTCACACACCACTACTCTACACACAGTCCGACCTTCCACACCTCTAACACCCATATATACAAAACCCAGCCAGGAGAAGCTGACATCACTCCCTAATCAGTTTTCATGAAACAGCATCAAACTATATGTACATTTCTACCAAAATAGCCAACAAATTAAAAAAAAAGATAAAGAACAAGAGTAATAAGAAGACAGTCATCCTGGAGGAGGGCGGGAGGGACGGAGAGAGAGACGATGTGTTAGAGAGAGGAGGAGGGAACAACTTGCAATTTGATACAAATTGGATCAATTTTCCATAAATAAATTACGACTGAAATAGATTTGAAAAGAGTTTGTACAACATGGAGTGCAAAGTGTAAAATTGTAGCTGTAGCACTCTCTAGTGGACACACACACACACACACCACTCTACAGCTACTCATACTGGGATCTGCCTCTGTCTCTCAGACGCCTCAAACCTGTCGGAGTTCACAGATCTGGATCCAGAGGGCAAGTTAAGAAAAGGACAGAGATCCAGACAAAAGGTGAGCGCTGGAAGAATCTAAAACATAAAAACATGTATTTAAATAATAATAATAATAATAATAATAATAATAATAATAATAATTCAAATGGTTTAGGTATACTTAATACAAAATGATATGAATGTTTTGTTATGCAGTGAGACGGTCTGATCCTGTGTGTGTCAAGATTCTCGATTGTTTGTTTGTCACATATAGAGTCTTAAGAGTAGAACATGTGTAGAAAGAGTACAAGAGTAGAAACGCACCTCGATTGTTCCTAGGACTGTGCTGATTAAAATAGAATTTTAAAAATTGGAATTTAACAACGGATTAATGTAAAGAAACTTTGCAAGAAAATACACATGAACAGTTATGCTCCTAAATGAAGATTTATGATACAAACACTAACTATGTGTGTGTGTGTGTTATTGGGACAGGACTCGCGGTACTACAATGTGGATTTGGAGCGAGGCCCGACTGGGTTTGGTTTCAGTCTGAGAGGGGGCAGTGAGTACAACATGGGGCTGTACGTACTGGGACTGATGGAGGGGGGACCGGCCTCACGCAGCCAGAAGATACAGGTTATTATCATACACATCCCGTACACACACACACACTGTACACACACACTGGGCAACATGCGGTAATATACTGATATGGTTTACAACGAACATATTATTATTATCAATAAGTATGTTCTTCTTCTTCTTCTTCTTCTTATTATTATTATTATTATAAAAATAAAATTAAAATTAATCGTTAAAATTAATCGCATTTTTCAGAACATTTCCAGATGATTCGGGCATCTTTATGAATAATCAATTTAATGCAAATGTCTAAAAAGTAAAAGGCACACACACAAACACACAGTTAAGAGCCAATGGAGTGGCGGTCCCTGGGATAGTGAAAGTGAGTGATTATTTGTCATTGTGAACACACCACAGCACAGCACACAGTGCACCACAACCAAATGTGACCTCTGCATTTAACCCATCCGTGAAGGAGCAGTGGGCAGTGCTTGGGGACGGTACCCTGCTCATAAGTACCTCAGTGGTAACTTTACCGGCTCAAACCTGCGTCCTACTGATCCAGGGGGCGAACACCCTGCCGTTATGCCACCAACTGCCCCAGTGCAGCAGTTGAAAACCCTTGGATTCTATCATAATGACATTGCTTGGTGACTTTCTGGCTAGTTAAAAAGAGCATCCCGGTAGTAACTATGACTACCTGTCTGCGATCCATGCCCAATCTGCATGCAATGTGGAGAAAAACTGATGGGATGCGTCGAGATATCGTATCAAATCGAATTGTTGATAATGGTAAGACCAGTGAAGGTCTACATATATGTATATATATATACTGTATTTTTTCTTAATCTCCTGTTGGGTCCATAAGCGTGATGTGCTGTTGTGGTGTGTGTGTGTTTGAACAGGTGAGTGACCAGCTGGTGGAGATTAACGGGGACAGCACAGTGGGCATGACACACAGCCAGGCGGTGGAGCAGATCCGCAAGGGCGGCCATCGCATCCACCTGGTGCTGAAGAAGGGCAACGGATACGTCCCCGACTACGGTAAATAACCGTGGTAATAGTTCGGACAGCGCTCCATAAAACACTGATGTGTGTGTCTCTAACAACAGTGCTGTATAGTACTGGAGCAGCTGTACTTCATTATTAGACTCAACTTGAACTCAGTTTTTATTATTATTATTATTCAGATAATAATAAGGGTCTTAAACTCGCCGTCTCTACTTGGCCCTAATTCTAATGCACTTTTACTCCACCACATTAATACTCAAAAACAGTTTATACCTGTGACATAGACGTTATAATAACTACAAAATATTCATTATAACAAACTAATATCAGGTTCAAATAAGTACAAGATCTGCATTATAATACGTAAAATCAGGATCAAACCAACAGTCTGCTCTGTTTATATATTTATGGGAAATTCTCTGTGTTCTGATATGATACGTTAATGAGAGAAATGCACTTTACTCCACTACATTAATACTGACAAATTGATTAATACTTCGCTCGCCGTTACACATTTCTAGTTTTAGGGAGAATATCGCCACCTACAGGCACATAATGCAACTGACGAACCAAACATAAAGATACAGTACCACTTTACAATGTGACTCCTCTTATACAGGGTTATAAATGATTAGTAATCAGGTTATTACTGAGTCTGCAGACCGTTTATATCATTAATAATCAATAATAAACAAGTTATAACAGTTGTGCTACATTGACGCAGGATCACTATTTGGCGAGATCAAGTTATAACAGTTGCGCTACATTGATGCAGGATCACTATTTGGCGAGATCAAGTTATAACAGTTGCGCTACATTGACGCAGGATCACTATTTGGTGAGATCAAGTTATAACAGTTGTGCTACATTGACGCAGGATCACTATTTGGCAAGATCAAGTTATAACAGTTGCGCTACATTGATGCAGGATCACTGTTTGGTGAGATCTCATCTTGTAAGTGTCTCAGCTTATCTTGTCTCCTCGTCTCAGGCAGATTGTTAAAGTGTTGACTTCGTCAGCTGTTTGTTAACATGTTATTACCATTAGAACACCAGTAGAGTTGTGCTCGGATGCCAGTGTTCTTCATTATTAGCTGATATGTTGATGAGTTACTAGATATCAGTTATCTGTCTAAACCAACCTTGCTGTCTGAGTTGATGATTCCCCTGTCCATCCTGATGCTTCATGACATTTTTATCACTAATTACTAACATTTATATCTGGCAGAAAGGGAGCCTTATTATAAATCTTGCCAAATAGTGATCCTGCATCAGTGTAGCACGACTGTTCTAACTTGTTTATTACTGATTATTAATATCTACCTCATTAACAGTTTGTAACACTTTATAAGGAGAGTCTAATTGTAAATGGTAGTAAATATACCTCAGATTTGTATAAAAGCTCCTGATGCTGAACAGCGGATGCGTCCCCGACTCCAGTGAGCCGAGATGGACACCATCCTCACACTGAGGCTTTTACTTTCTCTTTTTGCTCTTTTCCCTGCTGGAGGAGTCTGAGCTCTTCTCCTCCGCTGCAACGTTCTCTCTTTATTCAAACTCTGCTTTGGGATTTTTGTTCTCTTATTTCTCCCTTGTTGTCTCTGTTTTCTCCCTTATTTTCGTCCCGTGTTTCTCACAACCCCTGCAACTGCTGGACTCTCTCTCTCTCTCTCTTTTCCTTTCTCTCTATCTCTCAGTGGAGCTTTCCAGCTTATCGCTCTGCATGACCAACTCCAAGCAGGGCGAGCCTTGCTTCTATGTCATCGGCCGGACCGAAAACACGCGGTTGGTAGCCGTTCCTTTAATTTCATCTTTTCCTGCTCGTTTTACTCCTGCATCAACAGTTTTGTCCTCCTTTATTTTTCCCTGTGTTTTGTTTCTTGCTGGTGTTGATTTTTTTTAACCTTCATCTTGTCCGCTCTTCACCACAATCATTTTAGACAAAACCTTGATTCCGAGAATGGGGTTTCACGAGAATGAAAATGAACTAGGAGTGCCCGTCTGACACTTCTCACGAAGTTTTAAAGTGAGTGCAAGTGATTATTTGTCACGGTGAACGCAGCTCACTAAACAGTGCACCACAAGCAAATGTGAGTTCTGCATTTGTCCCATCCGTGAAGGAACAATGGGCAGCTGACATGGGAAGCTCCCAGGAGGCAGTGCTTGGGGAGCTCAGTGGTACCTTTACCGGTCTGGGATTCGAACTGGCGACCTTCTAATCACGGGGCTTCAGCATTTTACTGCCTAGGCATTCTTATCCGGAGCGACTTCCATGTTCCATGTGCCCAAGCACCGCATGATGGTAGGGCCTGAACCCACGACCTGTTGGTTCAGAGTTCAGCATTGTAGCCACTAGACCACACCACCCCATAGTTGTTTCTGCCAGGTCTCGGACTGGCGATCTTTCACGTGAGGCAAACAGGATAACCTCTGCTAAATGCCGTAAATGTTTACTTGAGTAGTTTTCTTTGTTACTTTACTTAAGTTGTAATTTGAGTATTTTGTACTGGATCTGAGTAACAGTACATCTGCTCAACTCCAGTTCTAATGAGAATAATGTACTTTCTACTCCACTACATTTCTACTGACTAGCTGTCATAACTTGTTGCATTTCACGCACTGATTTTGCTTTCAACAAGACGATAAAAAAGACATTTTTAGTTTTGGAAACTGACACTGAAGGAGCAGTATTGCCACATTCAGGCTTTTATGGAACTGATATATATATTCGTATATATATTGATATGACAGCAGCAATAAACACGCATATGCAAAGCACTTACTGTAATGTCCATCAGTTATATACTTATTATTTAAGGATTTCATACATTATTTAACACCTGTTCATACCAGATTCTTTAGTACTTTTACTCGAGGAGGATTTGAAGGAGTGACTTTTAACTTTTACTGGAGGTGTTTTTAGCGGTGGTGGTGGTGGTGGTATCCTCAATAGGACACAAAAGCCACAAAGTTAATGCAGAAGCTACAACGGCTTAATCCACTCGCCGCTGCAATGTTTACTTTTACATTTGCCTTTGCAGTTGTGCTCACAGCTGTTTGCATTCACATTTGCAGTTTTGCACTTGATTTCACTGTTTGCATTTGTGTTTGGGGCTTTTGCATTAGTTTTTGCAAATTGTATTAGCATTTGGGGCTTTTGCATTCATTTTGCATCACCTGCAAACACATTGTGACGTTTGCATACATTTTGGCTTTTGAATTAGCTTTTTAGCTTTGTTCTTCTGATTTGCGTCTTTTGCATTTGTGTTTTAGCTTGGCGACTTTTGCAATTTTGCTTACGGCTTTTGTGTTGGTGTTTTATGTATTTGACTTCACATTTGTGACCCTCCACGGCAAAACCAGTCGCTTGTTGCAACCGAGATTTCCAAGAAAAACGACCGTTTATGTTGCGTGGGGTAAATTTTGGATTTTTTGTTTTAGTGTTTTGAAACAGTGGAAGGTCTATACTGTACTGTTGTGAATAAATTTCGCTGAAAAACTTACTCTTTCCATCCTAAAAACGTGCCTGTCTTGAGGTGAGGAATTCAATTCCAGCAGAATGTTAAAAGTTTCTGTTTCAATATTCACAATGATGAAATCCACTGGTTGACTAAGCGTGAAGATATTTCTCCGGAATCCATCTTCGTCTCGAGTTCAGTTAACCTACTTGCCCAGGTAGGCTATCCGTGTGGCTGTGAATGCAGCGTAGGCCGTAAATAAGCGCCAACGACGCGCAAAAGCGTCTGTGGAAGTGCTACGTCGATAGTCAACTTCAAAGGCAGATTTCTCCGTTTCTCCTTAGCGTGACAGGAGCTCCGACTCCTTTGAATGCTGATATCTCAGTCATATATGCGCCCGATTCATTCCATAGAGGTATCGTTTTGAAGGTTGATTTATGCCCTTTCATGAAAACATAATAACTCAATTTTGAAAATTTGCGACAAGCAACTGGTTTTGCCGTGGAGGGTCACATTTGGGACCTTTGCATTTGTGTTGTGACTTTTGCATTTGCATTTTTGCCTTCATTTTTATTTGCATTTACAGTTTTTCATTTGTATGGCCTTTGCATTCAGGTCTGCAGCTTTGCATTAGCGTTTTAACTGGGATTGTCTTTTCATTCATTTTGTGATTTTTTTTTGCGTTCACGTTTGCAGCTTATGTGTTTATGTTTGGGCCTCGGCATCAGCGCCACCATAATTTACTTCATAAGGAATTTAAACTTTACCTAAGTTTGAATTTCAGATGATCTTCATAACATCTTCAAAAAACATCATCATCCCACTCAGCTTCCATTCATTGCAGTCAGTTTAGAAAAACTTATTGAAATGATTTTTTCCTGTTGCAAGGTTTACAGTACAAACGTTTTCCATTCTTTCAACTCCACACTTTCTCTCTGTTTCTTTCTGTCTTTCCTCCAGACCATGAGGGCGGAGCAGCTTCCCCCCTTCCTCCGTCAGCGAGGCCTACTTGCTTTCTTCAGTAGCTTTCTCCCTGACCAAGATGATCGAAAAGCGGGATGAGGAGGGAGGAGAGGAGCGGAGAAAAAGCAGGAGGAAAGGAGGAGGAGAGTTGGAGGAGGAGAAGAAGAAGAGGGGCAGTCCCGAGAGCGAGCGGGTTCGGAGCGACTCGGGGAGGGGAAGGAGGAAGAAAACACATCCACCCATCACGCACGGAAAGGTGTGGAGGCAGCGGAGAAGGAGTGAGGAGGAGGAGTGAAAAGAAGAAGAAGAAGAAGAGAGAGAGGAGCAAAGGAGGACCGGAAAGCAGAGGCGGGGCAGCTGGAAGGAAGAGAGAAGCGGAGAGAGTTTTCGCCTTTAAAGCTATGGAGGAGCAGGCGGGCCGAGGTGTGAGGATCTCAGGAGGAAGCGGAAGAGGGGAGACCGAGGAGGAACGGACAGGGATTGCCACAGAGACAGAGGCCAGAAGGCTTCAGGAGAGGTGGTCTTCTCCTTCCTGATGCCCGCTGGGCGAGAGCCCGCCTCCAGCGCCGACTCCGCCCTCAGCATCTCGAGGTCAGGCGTAGCCGACGCCCGACGCCGTTTTCGAATCCCGCTGGCCCCTCGACCTCGGCGACCCCCTGACCTCGCGCCCGGCCCTGGCTCGTCCCCAGCTCTGAAAACTCCTCTCCAGGTTTTGGATGGAAGCAGGATCCAGCGTGAAGAGGAAAGGAGGAGTCTGTGGTTTGTCGATCGGCTGTCCGGACTCTCTCGCTCCTTCACACACACACACACATTTTACACACACTGCAATTGATGACTTTCAGTTCAACACACTTTCCCATCCATCCTCTATCCGGATTTTACAATGTGAAAACCCAAATTTCGCTCCTCCAGACGGAAGAGTCGTCCCGGAATGACGCTTACACCTGGTTTTCCTTACAGAAGTAGATAGAGGACACCCCTTATTTTTCTTGATTATCTTGAGATCACAAGTTATTATGATCAGTATGGTGTTTAATTTTGACCATCACCGATAGTGTGGCTCCCTGCTGCGTCTCTTCTCCCTGTACCCGTTGCTCAAGGCTCACTGCCCACCCAATGTCCCACGCCCACAAAAGTCACTGATTGGCTGTATGTCACAGTAGCAACCAATCACTTCAAACCCTCACACACAAAAGCAGCGTGAAGCTCAGAAAGAAGGAAAGAGAGAGAGTTTTCAGCTGAGCTTGGTGTTTGTAAAATTCAACATTTTGATGGATTTTATTTTTGCACATCAGTTAAAAATATCGGTTCTCGGCTCCGTTAACCTTAATGTCGGTATCGATATGGACCTGAAAAACCAATATCAGTCGACCTCTGATTTCGATAATTTACGACGGCTAATTAGGGCCATTGTAAAGATTAAATCAAAAAAAGATGGAAGGGGGTAAAATTCAGAGAAAAAACTCAGTAATTCTGAGATTAGTCGTAGAATTAGGAGAAGAATAAAGCGGATATGCTCTGAGATTAAAGTGGCAAATGAGTGAGAAAACGTCAGATATTCTCTGAGACTGTGAATGTGAGTTTTTTCACGTAAATGTACAAATTTAACCTTAGATTTCTGAGCTTTTTCTCGGAATTGTACCCTCCTTCCCTCAGCTCCAGTTCTCAACATCATTGCAGAATAGTTTTTCCTTGAGATTGTGAGTTATTTTTCCAAATTTTGTAAAAACAGTAAAGCTGCAAACGCCTGAGCTTCTGTCTCAGGTGACAAACACTGGTCTAATAAATGTCCCGCACCGATAAACACATGGCTGTGTGCAAAATAAGTTGTGATCTCAAGAACATTTTTTTGACATCATGAGAAAACCACATTTTGAGAAAACTATTAACATGCTAGGTGTCACGGTGGCACAGTCGTTAGCTCTGCCACCTGACGGCGAGAAGCTCCTGGGTTCGATCCCAGGGTCGGCCGTAGGGCCTTTCAGTGTGGAGTGTGCATGCTCTTCCCGTGTTCGTGTGGGTTTTCTCCGGGTGCTCCGGTTTCCTCCCACAGTCCGAAGGCATGCACTATAGGTTAATCGGCGACTCTAAATTGGCTCCTTAAGGTGTGAATGTGAGTGTGTGTGCCCTGCGAGGTTGGCCTCGCCTTGCGCCCGTAGTTCCGGGATACGCTCTGGTCCCTGGGACCCCAGTAGGGATGAAGTGGTTCCGGTAATGCCTGACTGATCTTTCATGGTGTCAAAATCACAGTAAAAATATTCGTGATCTCAAGAAAACATCGAAATCACAAGAAAAGTATGTTTTTCATGTTCTTGAAATCACAAGCCTCTCAAGAAGACGACTCCTGTTGACATCATGAGAAAAATCACTTGTGATCTCAAGATGACGTGAAGAAAGATTGTGTCCTCTATTAGTGTCCATATTTACCAAACCTTCAAGACGAGTTTGAGTGTGTGTGTGTGTGTGTGTGAGAGTGTGTGTGAGATGACGGCATCGTTGGTAGCATGTAACAGATCTATTTTTCTCGAATCGTTTCCAACATTCATATTTTTCTTTTCCTTTATTTTCTTATGGACGCATCGAGATTCTATAACGACAACAGAATGGTTTATGTAACAGGTTTGGTTTTGCCGCTTGCTCTTATTTGTAACCCTCTCCCGCCGACCTCCTTCTTACAATCTGTGTGTGTGTGAGTGTGTGAATGTGTGTGAGTGCGTGTGCTGGTCAAGCTGTCCACGCTGGGGGAAAAGGAAAGGTGGAGGAAGATATTTTTATTTCTTACTTGGCTAGCGAGCCATCTCAGACTTCTCCAGGTGCCTTCCGCTTCTTTAGCTGGTGTTTACCAAAAACAACAAGATTCCACGAGAGAGAAAAACCCGAGAAACGTCTCGGCCGAGTGGCGAAGAGCGGAGAGCGCGGGGGAGCTGTTCACAGCGTTCCTCTGCCTCTTGAACTGTAAATCTTCGCAGCTCGTAAGTACACACATGCCGGAAGAGAAAATAAAAGAAGAAACACACACACACACACACACTGCACGCGTTCTGCAAAATGGTCAGCGAGTCATTACAAGTGCCTCATGCGAAAGTCCTTTATGTGAAGCGCTGGAGACGTCGCTCCAGACGTCCACGCCAAATTCAGGACCCCGGTTTTATTTGTTTACCTGTTTTTCTTGGGTTTTACCCACACCTACTGCTTACGCTCTCAATTTGCATTCCGACATCACTCTGATTTCTGTGATTTGGTGATGGTGTGAGTCTAGGGGACACTGGTTCACAATTTTTCCTGCTGAACCAATGAGCGGTTTCTGATAGAGAGAATATTTAGAGTTGCATATTTGTTCCGTTTTCTGGAGAGACCCTGAAGTCCCATAAACAGATTTTTAAGGTCTTGTGCACACCAGTGGGCTCCGTGATTGGAGGGTCACCGGTTCAAGTCCTGGACCGGTAAAGGTACCAGAGAGGTGCTCATGAGTAAGCTACCACCGACAGACACTGCTCCCTGGGTGCTGCCAAAAAGCTGCCCACTGCTCCTTCACGGATGGGTCAAACGCAGAGCTCACTTTTGGTCGCATCACTCACTCATTACGTTGTAGGAACACGTTATTATCCGGGGCGGCACGGTGGCGCAGTGGTTAGCGAGAAGGTCCTGGGTTCGAACCCCGTAGGGTCTTTCTGTGTGGAGTTTGCGTGGGTTTTCTTCGGGTGCTCCGGTTTCCTCCCACAGTCCAAAGGCATGTAATGTAGGTTAATTGGTGACTCTAAATTGGCCCTTTAATGTGTGAATGTGAGTGTGTGTGAATGTGAGTGTGTGTGAACTGCGGTGTGTTGGCGCCTGCCCAGTGTTGGTCCTCGCCTTGCCCCCGTAAGTTCCCGAGATAGGCTCCGGTCCCCCCGCAACCCCAGTTGGGCTAAAGCGGTTCGGAAAATGGATGAATGAATGAATGAATTAATGAATGAATGAATGAAGTTATTATCCTGTGCCATGTTATTATCTTATATGAGATAATTATCTCGTGTGACAAGTTTCATAAGAAATCAACTAACTGTTAAAATCACTAAATGTATTTTGCTCCAGACGTGTAAACAGTGTTATCCTGCGTCCCAAAATGAACTTGTTGCCACATGACAGCTAACAAAATAATAACTTAATAATAAATACCTTAGATAATACATTGTGGGAACTTGGTCATTAATTTGAGTGCATAAGATTTTAAAAGTTATGGGACTTAACAGGTGCAGTAGTTTTCTAAATAAATAAAAATAAATGAAATAGCTATATTCAATCACAGAAAATCAGCTAAAAATATACTTAATTAATATGTAATTTAATATTTTATTTAATTGTCCCACTCGACTAGTGGTGTTATTGGAGTGCTATGCATGGAGTATATTTTATCCATAAAACCCCATACATAATTTGATAATTTGTCATTGTGAACACATAGCACAGCACACAGTGCACCACGACGAAATGTGACCTCTGCATTTGACCCATCCGTGCAGCTGACATGGACACCACCCGGGGAGCAGTGCTTAGGGACAGTGCTCTGCTCATGAGTACCTCAGTGGTACCTTTACCGGTCATTGGGTTTCGAACCGGCGACCTTCTGATCACGGGGCCGAGTCCCTCACCATTACACTACCAACTACCACAGTTTTACTCATTGGTAGTGTAATGGTTAGCGAGTTGGTCTCATGATTACATTTTACGTTCACTGCATTTGGCAGACGCTCTTATCCGGAGTAACTTCCATTTCCTAATTTCAGGGACAGTCTCCCTGCAGCAACTTGGGGTTAAGGGTCTTTCTCAAGACCGCCATAGGTCTGGAGGTAGGACTCGAACACATGACCTCTTGGTCCAGAGTTGAGCGTCCTAACCACTAGACCACCACCATGATCAGAGTGTCTCTGGTTTGAATCCTGGTAAGCTGGTAAAGGTAATGATGACTGTCCCCTGCCAAAATGAGCTGTCCACTGCTGCTTCATGGGAAAAATGTGAAACACTGCCCCCTAGGGTCACAAATCCAGTGTTCATATATTGGTGTAACTCCGGAAGCATCTTAGAGCCCCCTGCATTAAAAAAGCCCCGCAACACAGAGAAGAACAAATGTATAAACTGACGAACAAGACCCCAGTAGTAGCGTGGCCCTGCCCCTATCAGCCGCCATGCCACGCGCATCTGAGGTTGCTATCACGTAATCTTTAGCTTCATGTGGAATCCTCATTTCAGGAGACAAAACTAAAAAAGGGCATTTTGATACTGGTCTTCTATGCATTTTGTAAGAAATAACCAGTCAAAATTCTGGTGGCGTTTTTCTACCGAGGCCTAGATTTGGTGAAACCTGTGGTACTGTTAAAAACAAGGACAAGCACAGGCGAGTTGCTGTAGAGCGAAAGAGACCGGACCAGTTGACATAACGAGGACCTTCAATACCAGACGTACTGCAGCACCAGCTTATATGCATCTCTCCTTACCTCCAACTCTCGAAGCAATAAGAGGCTGTCTCTCCCTCTTTTACATTTCAGCAAACGCAGAGTAGCTTTCCTTCTTCACGTCTCTGACAGATCACTAGAGAAAGTTGCAGTGCGGAGAAAAAGCAGAAAGCTGGAGATGATAATAAACCTGTCAGGTGATTATAACATGTTCATAAATGTGTTATAACAATGAGTTGATGTGTTAGGGTTACAACTGAGTGTGTGATTTCTGACAGATTAGTAGACAAGGTGGCAGTGCGGAGTAAAGGCAGATTTGATAAAACACCTGTCAGATGTTTATAACATGTTTATAAAGGTGTTATAATAATGAATACATGTAAATACAAAACACAAGCATAAAATAATAATGTTAGGAAGTGTGGAAAGTCTAAGGCAAATTTGGCAAAAAAAAAAATCACTAAGAATATATATACAGTATATTATATACATATATATACATACATGTATGGGTATGTATATATATATACATATATATACACACACATTTTTTTTTTAAACAAATGTTTGGTCACGCCACCTGACATATGAAATAAAATTGAAAATAAAGAAAGGAAAAATTAATTAAATTAAAAAATGGTAAGAAAAAAAGAAAAAGATTTAAACACTTTAAAATGAGACTTGCTTAAACACATTGTTCCAAACTTACAAATATGCATAACATCCACTTCAAAAAAAAAAACAAAACAATTAAAAAAATAACAAAATAAACAATTTAGAAGCTTTAATTGTCATTGACCCTTATACAGGTGTTTCTTCATTCCAGTGCTCGTAATAAATAAATATTTAATATTTATTGGTTTTATCCAGGTATAACCATGTATTTTAAACTGTGATCAACCTGATCAAGTTCTAAAATTAAGTCCCAGCACTGGTTATAACACGTGTATGAATGTGTTCTAAAAATCAGACAGGTGTTTATAACATTAATTAACGCTGATGCAGGTCGCGTGCTGCCGCTCGGCGTGTGGTAATGAGCGAGTGTTAGTGCGGGAGTTATTAAGGTGTTATGGATCAGCTACAGATGTTCAGTTTGGGTCGACTCTCCTGATAAAAGTCCACAACCAGCCTGCGTGCCAACGTTAACTTTATATTTGATAAGTAAAAGGGCAAAACCTGAAAAAATGCATCAGAGGCTTTGTATAGAACCTGGATGAGCAATGTAACGTTTAAGCGTTTTTAAAAAACAAAGATTATTATTTGAAAGAAAGGCAGTATTGTAGCTTTGCCTTCACTGTAGCAGAACTCTTATAAAGCAGAACTATTGTACATAAAGAGAAACCCCAGAGAAATCTGTAGACTTTATACCGGAACATGGTGTTGTTGAGCGTTATTCTGAGCTATCAGCCACCAACATATCAGAGATATTATATGTAGCACAGAAGATTATATTCTCGAGGTCCACGAAAGTGGACTCGTACCTTCATCCCACACCGCAGCGTTACGAATAAAGAGGTTACAGAGCCCAGCAGCTTCCAAAAGAGAAACAGAGAAAAGGTTTGATTCTAATGTGAAAAATGTTTCAAATTTGCATGATTGTTGTGTGTACTCTCCCTGGTTAGAGTATCACGTTATTGAAATGAAATATGGAAATATTTGACAGTATCTTCCCTCTTTTTCCAATGTATTGATGATGCTAGGCTTCTTTGTGAACTTTTGAAAAATTTATCTATATACTGTATCTCTATTCCCGACAGCATGATCGCCCCTAGTGCTTTTTCTTTCATAAGACGGACATTATTAGCAGGCCGGACGTTATTATCGGACTTGCAGTGCTTTGGATAAAAAAATATTAATAAACGATCGCTAATTAGAAAAGGCGGTTTGCCGATTGGAAAAGTGCGTAGAGTTGAAAGATCCACTTTTAAACAGCATGTCGGCTTGATCCATTCTTCATCAGTAGTCCCTTAGATCTGAAGGTTTTTCAGAAAAATCATGAGGTACTCTTACAAAAATAAAGGAGCCATAATATGAGCCAATCGATGTATTAACCAGATGCAATGTTTTGATACTACGAGACTGCGACGTCCAAACGCTTAATTAATGATGTCATACACTTTCCCTTTGCAGAAAAGACTGAAGAGAAAAAGGCCTTTGTTCTTGTACGTTTTTGTACGTCTCGACACTTGAAATGTCAAACAGACGAAAAAGAAAAAGGCTCGGATCAGCTTTGAATTTCAACTTGAATTTATTATTATTACATTAGCCTTGTAAGGAGTCAGCCATTGTACAGAACGAGGACGTTTTTACACTTAAAAAATAAAGAAGAAGAACGTGACGGTGCCAAGATGTTTTGAAGCGATTGTTGCATTTTGGTTTTTATCGCAGTTAAAACTGTAAAAAGGATTTCAACAATAAGTCATGGTAACGCACCACTTTCATTTACTTCAACTTTAAGCAATCATTTATAACATTTCACTTTTATGTGTTATCATCGTTACAACGTAGGTTCTCAGATATCTAAATGTGAAGATGCCACATTTATGGTGCGTTCCATTTGCCTATGAATCCGAGATTCTGTTGACAAGATTACGCCACATTTGCTAAAAACAGTGAAATCTATGTTCCATTTGCCACAGGAGAGTTAAACTCGGATAGAAGAGGCTAGGCTTTATTAACGCTAACACATCTACACTTTTTATCGGAATTTTCTGTCTACAGACGTAAAATATTTTTACAATTTTGTGGTATCACTGTCGTCTTCATAACCGAACAATCGCAAGTCGAACCATTGTAACTCGGGGACCATCTGTACATTGATATTGACCTGTTCACCTTTCTGTTCGTCTAAGCTAGTCATTTTTTTTTAGCAGCCAATTTAGCCACTTAATAAACGACACAAAACGCGGTATTTCACATATTACACGACCGTAGCCACCCGTCTATTCACTACAACACTGTATGTGTACACAGCTGATCAAGGTACACACAAACAACATTAAAGTGCTAAAAATGTCAAACATCGCAGCATTTGCACAGGGTAGCCACCTTGGATTCTGAACTCGGAATCTCCTGCACTGCTCCGAGATATTTGGTTAGGTCTCTGAGAAACCGGGGTGCGCATATCCTCACTTACGGATTCGGACAACGACTCGGAAACCGAACACCAACGGCAAATGGAACACACCAAAACTTAAAACTTTTTAAGAGTGTTAAAAAATCTCCATCTGGTTTAACTTAAAAATTTCAACTTAAAAAATTCAGCTGCTGCATTAATGGTTCAAGCAAAACCAGGATGTACCAGACATCTTGAGATTTGCCTGCCGTGTGAAATATAAACTATTTGTACAATTTTGTTGTATTGCTATCATCATCATAAGATGAATCATAAATTGAACCATCTGTATGTTGATATTTCAGTTTTGCACATTTTAATACATAAACTTCCTGTGTGGCGTATTTACGCAGCGTGGCTCAGCAGACAAAATGCAGTTTCTCCACGGCCTATATAGACATTTCTGTGAAATTAACAAATTTTTCAATACTTCCTGAAAATTACACAGACAAATTTTAATTAGGGAAATCATCTGTTAAACTATTCTGTCATATTTTCACAATTGCTTATATATAAATGGACAGACACTTTCACACTTTTAATGTCAAATGACAACACCTTTCATTACAAATTCCCAAATCTGTTAAACAGTCTGTTTCAAAGCGTTTTCAAAGTGTCCACCCCCAGCTTTCACGCAAGCTCCAAGTCGCTTTATGAAGTCTCTGTGTGGCTTTGTTGATGGAATCCTGTGGCGGCTGATCAAATATGAACTGTAAGACTTTATTCAGCTCATCAGCGTTCTTTCAGCAACTTAATTCACCAACTTGGCAGCACTGTGGCTCAGTGGTTGAAAAATCTCAACGGGTTGTGGAGAAATTGTATTTTGTCATTTTGTTTTGAACCACACAGTACATTCATTGTTAAACATAGCCATGGAAACTCATAAAAAGTTAGTTGAAAGTGATTGTTTTAAGTTGAAGTAAATGAGAGCAGTATGTTAACACGGCTCATTAAATCATTTTTCACAGTGAGACTGTACGTACAGTATATATCTACAGTCGCAGCGAGGAGGAAGCTGACTGAAGGAGAGGGCATCGCGGCCAGGGCGACTTCACTGTATAAACCAGCTTTTTTGCTTTTTAAAAATTGAAGAATAAGAACTGCCCTGTATCCTCGAGGCTCCTGGCTGGAAGTAGAACCTTTAGCATGACTGCAAAAAGCCGCTTGCATGCTTGATTTAGCAAAATCGCTCCCAGTAGGAATCTCTTTTCTCTGCGATGGAGGAGTGCAGACCGACTGGGTTTTTAATTAAAACGCTTATAAAACTCTTATATCCCGAAACTCGGTCGCAGTCCCGAGTGGAACAGCTTCACTCCAGCATCCCTTATAGCCACTTGCCCTCTCCTTTATTTACCTTCTCCTGCTTCTTCAGGTAGATAGGAAGAGGAAGTCGGCCGATCGATTTTTTATTTTTAATTTTAAAAAATTAAAAAAGAAAAAAATACCAACGGGTCTCGGATTCTCTCCTCCAGAACCGGAAGCCGAAGCCGGTAGCCATGGTTCTGCGGCTGCAGGAGCTTTGACTATGCCTGACTGTGTGTGTGTGTGTGTGTGTGTGTGTGGCAGTAAACAGGACACTTAATAATACAGATGTACAGGTTTGTATTCGTTGCTCTTGATATGTATGAAGATTATTGTATTGTTTTTGAATGCATCAACAGGGAGTTTTGAATTATGAATAATGAAATAATGACATGCACTTACTGAAATAAAAAGTGATTAAACCCAGTCGGGCCGCTCCCCCGCGTCGTCTGTTCCACCGCTCGCATGAAAAGCAGTTGTTTTTGGTGTTGTTAATATGGAATCCAACTTGAGCCAAAATGATCACACAAAACGTAAACAATTGGTGGCGTAACGGTTACGGAGTTCACCCCGTGATCGGAAGGTCGCTAATTCGAATCTTGGACTGGTAAAGTTACCACTCATAAGCAGGGTGCTGCCCCCAAGCACTGCTCCCCACTGCTGACCATGTCAGCTGCCCACTACTCCTTCACAGATGGATCATATGTGACCCGATCTGCCGTAATGAGTCGGAAGTAGGCGTTCTATTTATTTAGACAAGGGCCGATTACGTTGAAAAACATCACAAAAATAGCGATTTTTCTTTTTTGGAGACCAGATTAATTTTGAAGACCTTTTCTTTCATATAAGACCAAAAAAGAAAAATCGATATTTTTGATGTTCGTCAACATAATGGGCCCGTATCTAAATAAATAGAACGCTGACTTCCGACTCATTACGGCAGATCGGGTCACAAATGTAGAGCTCACATGTGGTTGTGGTGCACTGTGTGCTGTGCTGTGTTCACAATGACAAACAATCACTCATTTTTATGCCACACTTTCTTGGATGCTTGAGTTCTTCAATATTGATGAACCAAAAATGATTTCGGGGCTCAACCATGACTCCACAGTGTCCTTTAGAGGGGATGAGCAGCCAGATTTATTACAGTCTCTTGATCAAAATCTGTTAGTTCACTAGCTTTGGTCCGGACCAAATAAAAAGTATATTTTTTATCTTTGGTGCAGTTCACTTTCACATTGTAGGCCTTGAAAGTGGACCAGAATTCCTAAACAAAACCACATGTGTGCTAAGGCTGTTCAACCACTGGACAGAAGCGTGTGGGGCACAGTAAAGTGGGAAGCCCAAAGTACCCAATCGGGACTGATGCTAGCCATTTGGGTGCCCTAAGGCCAACAGCCTTACTTTAAATATGTCGTCATTATGATTACTATGATTATGGTGATTTTTCATTAGCCGATATTTTTTGGCTCCCCACTGTGGCACTTGGTGCCCTACGCGCAGTGCGTGATACGCGTTATGGAAGCGCCGACCCTGAACACAATCATGGAGATTTTGCGTGCTGTTCTCCTTATACTTATAGCGATATGGTTTATACAGTTACATACGTTGCAGTTTGAGCGTCAGGAGCGTTGACGTCAGTTTTACAATGTGATGTTAGTAATTTAGCAACGGTGAAGCCATGCTGCAAGACGGTTGTGAAGGAGAGCTCTCCTCGGAGCTCCACGTTAACCCATGGCTCATTTCTAGCATTGGCTATACACGTCCGTGTGTGTAGTGTGGTTATCCAAATCATTTCCCATAATGCACAACAACCACAGTAGCCCGTTAAATCCAAAAGAGGTGTGCTTTTTGCAACTGGGTTGGATCGAGGTCGGGCTGCTTTCACACCTTAAACCAACCGTGCCACATGTGCTTTGGAACCGAACCGAGACCAACTCTTCAGCTGGGTCTCGGTATGTTTGTTTGTCCGCACCTGAGCTAGGGGGCCTGTATTTACACCTGCTCAAAATGTCAAAACCAAGGGAGGAAACAACCTTGGGTTCGTGGAAATGAACTAAACAAGGCAGGTGTGAACACAATCTAAGCCAAAACCTGCTGAAGGAGTTAAATGGAGTTAAGTGTGAAGATTAGTGCTCTCTTGTGGCCAAAAGATGCAATGACTATATTTTTGGCCTAAATAAGAGGGGGAAATTTCACTCAGATATATCACACATGGGTGATGGTGTCACGCGTACTCCGATGACGTGACCGACGCGGGGACCCGGAAGTAGTCGGCACGATTCGGCAAGTATAAAAGGAGGCTTTTTCTCGCGGCTCAGTCACTGGGTCACCAGCCCAACTCTGATTTCGGTCAGCATCTACTGTGAGTACTCTCAGTTATATGGTTATCTCCTGGACTGAGTGTGTGTCCTGTAGGATGTGGTTTCTAGTGAGAAATCTTGCTCTTTGCGTAAGAAAGTTCCTAGATCGGCTCGCATGGTTCTCCTACCTACTCGCGCCTCACTACGCGTTTGGGTTAACCATCCACGCTACACGGGCTAACAGCTAACGACTAGCATTGTGTCATATCCTAACCAGATCCCTGACAGATGGTGGGCTGGTGGTTAGGATAGTCTCCTCAAAAGGTTGTGGGTTCGAATCCTGCCTCCAGCGCTACCACCACTGGGTCCCTGAGCAAGACCCTTGACCCCAAGTTGTTCCAGGGATTAGGATTTAGGACATCAAAGTCGCTCTGGACAAAATGCCCCACACATCAGGAACAGTTGGTAGTGTCATGGTTAGGGAGTTGGTCCTGTGATCAGAGTGTCACTGGTTCCTGAACTGCTAAAGGTACCACTGAGGTACTCATGAGCAAGGTACCGTAGCCAAGCACTGCTCCCTGGATACTGCCCAAAAGCTGTCCACTGCTCCGTCATGAATGAGTCAAATGCAGAAGTCACAGTGCACTACAACAAAATGTAACCTCTGCATATACTCCGTCAAGTTCAGCTTTATGGAGGCTTGCAGGGAGCAGTGCTGGGGACGGTACTTTGCTCATGAGTACCTCAGCAGTACCTTTACAGGCCCAGGATTCCAACTGGTGACGTTCCAGTCACAGGGCCAACACCCTAACCGTTACTAATGAACAGTGTCTCTACAACAAAAATCTTGGAAGGAGTTTGAGCAACAAAACATAAGAAGAAGAAGAGGTGATGAAGAGGAGAAGGTGATTTCTGCTGCAGTGAAATCTGTTCTCTCCTCCTGACACCAATCAGTCAGCTGCGAATCACACACACACACACTGACACCTTCACCACGCTGACATGACGCATTGTGAATTTCAAGGCCTTGTCATTTGTTTCCGAGGCGGAATCTGTTTAATTTCAGAGTCACACACACACATATCACGCAAACACACACACACACACACACACACTCTGGCGGCTTGGGAGATGTGGAACTCCTACACCAGCAATACACAACCTCCTCCCACACACTGCAGAGATGCAGCAGACTCCTCTCTCTCAGCAAAAATACACTTCCCACTGTTCCTGGCCAAACACACACACTCACACACACACTCACACACACACCAGCCTGACTGATCGTCTTGGTGTGTTTACACATGCTCTCACACACACATATACACACACTCATATACACTGTCACACACACACTCATATACACGCACACATACCCACACACACACTCATATACACACCGACACACACTCTCTCACACACACATATACACACTTTCATAAACACACTCATATATGCACAATCAAATACATACTGTCTCACACACACACACTCATATACACACTCATATACACACTCACATACTTGTATACACACTGTCACACACATTCATATACACACACTCTCCTACATACACACACCAACCGGAACCTTGATTGTCTTGGTAATGTGTGTGTGCCCACTTACCCAACACACTGCACACAAGACATAATGTTATGGAATATAGTTAATATAGCTGCATCATCACCACTTTAGACCACACACACACTTTCACACACACTCTCACACACATACTCCAGAACCTTGACTGTCCCGGTAACGTGTGCGTGCCCCTTTTATCACGTGGCAGCAATCTCGCCCAACGCACTACACACAAGTCTTAATGTTATGAAATCTAGCTAATGCTGCTGCATTGTCTCCACTCCATACCACACACACACACACACTCGCTGCACGCTCCCACGCTATTAGCATACATCAAAACACATTTGTAAGTGTGATGATCTGGCCTAAGCTACACTTTGTCAGCCGTGTCTGTGAGCTTCTCCGGGGGGAAACTCTTTCTCTCTCTCTCTCCCTCTCTCTCTCTCTCTTTCTCTCTCTCTCTCATCTGCCGCTAATTGCGCTCGCTAATTACGTTCCGCTATGCTCAGTCGGAACGAGGGGGCGGACACGAGGACGAGGAACCCAGTGCCTGAGTTTTGTTCTCCATCTTTTGGGAAAAGACTGTTTAAATCTGCCCAGCTATTTTTTCCTCATATTTTATTTATTGTTTGACAATTTTTTATATAACAACAAAAACATCCAAGTAACCAACAGTAAAGAGGCTGAGATACTGCACCAGCTAAAACAGAAAGGGAAACAAAAATCAGATGCAGGATGTTTTTCATTCTAATGATTTGTACCAGTATAATTAGAACCAGATTTATTTGCTGTGTAGGTCAGAAAAACCTACAAGGAATTAGTTTCTGGTGGTGAGTGTTCCTCCACACACATATAGAAATTGTGAATGGAGAAGTACAATAATATCAGAATCATATCGGAATCTGCTGATAATTGCTTTTTTAATAATTGCTCATTGATCCAGTGCTTAGATTTGCCCAATATTTTCGGCCGATTTTTATGACACATTTATTGTACATGGGAAGCGCTTGTGCCAGTCATGATTTTATACGGCCTGCACCTTCTGTCTTAAAATGTATGGTGTTATTTTGTGCCACAATTCTGAGCACGCAGTGGAACCTTTACCAGTAAAATCTCTTGTCTTCAACTCTGCCTGTGCATCGGCAGATATATCACATGAAAAACATTGGATATCAGCATCGGTCTGTAATTCCCATATTGTACATCCCTAGTTGTGAGTGTACGAAACGTAGAGTATAAATAGTACGAGACACATCAATATACAATACACAATAGGCACTAACAATGGACACTATACAATACAAAATATACAGTAGAATATACAAGACAATATAGTATATAGTTTTTGCACACCATATAGTCATGTCATGCTCTCATAATGTGAACTTTGCACTGTTGTGCATCCTTTGTTCAAACTGTACAGGTTTTTCTTTAAATTCATTGTGCACACCCTTTCGCTCCAGCGCATTCATGTCATCACTCATTTTGTGTTCTATAAAGGTAAACTCTGTAAATAAGTAAATATGTCTTTTTCAATTTGTACCGCTATATCCGTATTCCATACGTATTTATATTAGTACCTTGTATACGTCTTTTAAAAATATTTTTACTCTTAATGTCTTAGCACCAACCACAAAAATAACACAATAGTAGGCAATCCAGAGCCTGAAACAAATGCTCATAATGAAATAGGCAAATCAACTTAAGACTTGTTTACACTACACAGTTTTGAGACATAATTTCACCCAAAAAGCCATCAGTCAGGTGCAGCGACATTTTTCATTGGCAATCAACAATCTTTGTGTGTGAGCACTACAAAGACAGGATCAAACAAACTCACCTAAGAAAAGTCTTTAAAGCTGTAGAATTGATGAAAAGCATCCACTAATATTTTACACCAACCTGTATGGAATGAAAAATTGTCCTCGGTTTACGGTGGAGATGCGTTCCGATGACCCCATCTTAATTTGAAAACACTAAGTCGAAACATTGGGCTTACGATGTTTCGACTTATGGTGTTTTCAAGTTAGCATATCTTGCAACGTTTGCCTGCCGTATGTTGGTTTGTGAGAGGTTAGTAACCCATTTATCCTGCCCGTGACTGAATACAGTAATGACGCTGCTTCACTAACGCATTCGAGGCAAAATTGTGTTTGTCGTGCGCTCCTTCAGCTATTTTTACCTCCCAGCACTGAACACAAACAGCCGTGAAATGTCACAGGATGGGAGATAGATGTGTACATTTGGTATGTGTCACACTTTCCACATCAAGCACTCGGCGGTCGGTGGTCTTTAGTAGAAAAACTCGTGCCATGCACGTTAGTGAGTCTGCCCCGTGATCAGAAGGTTGCTGGTTTAAGTCCCAGACCGGTAAAAGTTCCACTGAGGTACCCATGAGCAAGGTACCATCCCCAAGCACTGGTCCCCATGTTAGCTGCCCACTACTCCTTCATGGATGCGTAACTCCTTCAGTTGATAGTATAACAGTAAGGGTGTTCGCTCCGTGATTGGAAGGTCACCGGTTCGAATCTAAAGAACACGTAAAGTTATCACCAAGGTTCTCATGAGCAAGGAACCAACCACAAGCACTGCCCTTGTTAGCGGACCACTACTCATTCATGGATGGGTCAAACGCAGAGCTCACACGTGGTTGTGGTGCACTGTGTGCTGTGTTCACAATGACAAATAATCACTCACTTTCACCTTCATGGGCGTGGCAAGTTAAAAGTCAACCTCTAAACTAGGAGTAGAAAAGGTACAATTTTCAGTTTTCAGTCCTCAAAGCGACACAGCCTCAACTTTACTGCTCACGTTTCACCTGTTGATACAGAAAAGGGGTTTCCTCATGTCTATTTATTCCTTAATCATCTCATTTCAGCACAGCAGTCAGACAGTTGTAGATGTGTTCATTTTCCCCCGTAGAGAGACGAGATAAGCAGAGGGAGTGGAGCAGCAGGGAAATGTCATGTTGACCTTTTTATTGGCTGCTGCTCCAGATGGGACGAGGAGAGCTTGTGTCACTCACACACACACACACACACTGTAATCAGCTCTAGACTGCCGCACCTTCATCGTTATGTTTTGTTATTACATCTTCTGTAATCCGTACAAAAAGACGGAAGAGTGTGTGCTCTCCAGGTGCGAGTGGCAAGCACAAGTAGCTGCATACTTGTATCAAATGACCATCAGGTTCTACTTATAAATGGCAGCTTTACAAGCTTTTACAAACTAGTTATGATTAAAATTAACTATGAAACAGCCCAAACGGCCACTGTTTTAACAAGGGTTAGTTGTTAGAAGTTACAGAGAAAAACTGACCCGCCTGATACCACTTCTGTCAATTGAACACCTATCACAAACACACACCTAGTTAAAGATACTTTTCATTGGAAAGATGGAATATACGTATAAGGGATGCACAATAAGGGAATTGTTGGCCGATGCCGATATCTCATATGTTTCGTGCTTATATCTGCTGATGCCGATGCCGATAAATGAGGAAGGTGGAGTTGAGTGCATAAAGACAAGAAATTTTGCTTGCCGAAATACCACTGCACGCTCAGAATGTTTCCAACACAGCGCCAAGTCAAGCGTGCGTCAAAGCAGAGTGGAGCGAGGGCGGAGCATTTCCAGCATAGTGCACAACATTTTAAGAAAAAGTGACGACCCCGGCCTATGTAGTGTACCAAGTCAAATAGGGCGCATGTGACTCTCCCTGTGCACTACCTAGTGCATAGAGAGCCGTTAAGCGACAACCCTGGCTATTTCCTGAGTTACATACTGCCACATAGAAAAGTATGATAAGAGCTCCTTACCTACCATACTATTAAGTGCAGTAGTATGTGGCTCAGGAAACAGCACATGTGTGAGCTCACATTCGCTAATTGAGGCAAACACACAATTTAGTTAATTAAAAGTTTCCTGTGTGCAGGCAGAGCTAAGACAAGAGATTTTGCTGGTGACCGTTCCACTATGTGGTTTGAATTTTGACGCAAAATAACACCATACATTTTAAGACAGAAGGCACGGGCCATATTCGCTTGAAAACATCAGATATCGGCTTCGGCCAATTATTCCCATATCGTAGATCCCTAATTCCAAAGTCCAAATGTCTTGCAGAAGTGTTGGCCTCCAGTGTGAGTGATTACTTTTGTGTTGTTTTTAGGAAGCTTGAGTTCCCTAATTACAGTGAATTAAGGGCGAACTTGTGGCAGTAGACTGGACCTGCACTTGAACCTACAACCTGCTGGCATGGCGATGTGAGGAGCTCACCAATTGCTACTACCACCCACATTTTCTTGTCCTACAGCGGATCCAAATCATCAGGTAATTATCGCTTGATAAACATGACTGGATGTGAAAATGTCACTCCCTTTAGCGACAACTGCAGCCAGATCCTGCAGTCAATTCACAGATTTTCCACATACCCAGTCACAGTGTACGACTCCAGCATTGCCACACTTTTACACTGTAAATAAAACTGGTGCCGGTACGGGCACAAAGACTTGAGATGGCATTAAAGGTTGGAGGAGAAATATAAAGGCTAGACAGATCTAAGCTAACACTAGTCTGGCTGTGATTTGGCACTTGTCCAAGGTTGGTACCTGCCGTGGAAAGTCTTGAAACAACTACACAGCTCAAACATATTCAAAACCTTTACGTTAACCTGCCTCTTCACCAGCAAAAACGATCCCCCCAAAACCTGCGTCAGTAATATAGACGAACTGCTGCTCACTTCCATTGCAAACAACTTGGCCCAGACAGATCAACAGCACGCAAAAGCTACAACATGACTGCAAAAGGTACAACACGAATGCAATAGTTACAAGGGGAATGCAAAAACCATGAGATGAAGGCACTACAAAAGAAAGACAACAAATTTGAAAGCCACAATCTGAATGCAAAAGCATATGTACATGGCAAATGTAACACAAACGTAAATGGCAAACCAGATGCAGAGGTAACAACATGCAACATGCAAAAGCCACAATGGAAATGTAAAAACTACAACCATATTATAAAAGTCACAACACAAATGCAAAAATCACAACAGAACGTGCAAGCCACAAGATACATGCTAAAGCTATGAAAGAACGCAAAACTCACAACAAAAATGCAAAACCCACAAAACAAGTGCAAAGGATACAATGGAAAACCAAAAGCTTCAAATGCTAATGCAGAAGCCACAACACAAATGCAAAACCTGCAACATGATTTGAAATGCTACAACAATACAGTAGCCCCAATACAAATGTCAAAATCAAAGCCACAAAAGTCAAAGTAAACTTTATTATCATCTCTGCTACACACAAGTAAACAGAGAGACGAGACGACGCAGCTCCAGTTTCTACAGCACAAAGAACAAATAAGGCACAATCTACACAAAGCCCTTCCAAACCTGGAGCACAGACGCAGCTTGAGAACGACGCTCGTTATCTAGATGTCACCTGCATTTGAGTGGAGCGGCCTGGAAGGGTTTCGGGTTAAAAATATCAGCATTCCAAAGACAGTCCCAGTTTACTCGCCTACCAAGCTCATTTTCACTGTTCTTCTGTGCTGTTGTTTTTCTCCCTGTTTCCCTCTCTCTCTTTCCTTCTTGCTTTTTGATTTCTGTTTTGGGATTTGCTTTTCTTCAGATCTTCTGGTTCTAATGTCTAAATAAGAGTCAGTGCTTTGTGATGTGGATTTGTTGATAATTTATTGGTTTGTCTTTGTTTTAACTCTTCAGATATTAACTTGTTAACAAATTGTTAACTTAGCTGATTATACTAGGAAAATAAGGTAAATTACAATTCAGGAGCCAGCAATCGATATGAGACATCATATTCTGATAGATCTATCTATCTATCTATCTATCTATCTATCTATCTATCTATCTATCTCTCTCTCTCTCTCTCTCTATATATATATATATATACATAAAATTTTATATAGAATGTATGTACATTTTTTTCTCCTACTTTCCAACACATACATTCATTCATTTATTTAATATCTGAACCCCATAATCCCAACTGGGGTGCGGGGGGACCGGAGCCTATGCCGGGAACTTATAGGCGCAACGCGGGGAACAACCCTGGGCAGGTGCCAACACACCGCAGGGCACACACACACACAGTCACACACACATTCACACCTTCAGGGCCAATTTAGAGTCGCCAATTAACCTGTATCACATGACTTTGGACTGTGGGAGGAAACCTAAGAACCCGGAGGAAACCCACAGAAACACAGTGAGAGCATGCAAACTCCACACAGAACCAGGACCTCCTTGCTGTGAGGAGGCACCGCCAACCACTGCACCACTGTACCGCCCCCTGCTTCTTAAGTGTCCAGTATTTTCCTCTCCTTTATAATATTCAGATTTGTTTAAACACTGGACTTTAATTTTCTTCAATCGAGACCTCACCCTGTCCGTTCTTCTCCCCCTGATTCTCATGATTCTTTCTCTGCAGTACAGAGCAATAATCAAATCATGAATAAACCAATGTTCTTTTGTTTTCCATCTATCTACCTGTCTATCTGTCTGTCTCTTTATCTTTCTGTCTTTCATATTTTATGAGAGCAGGAACAGAAGGAACTGGAAAGCGATGTGTAAAAATGATGAAGTTGTAGTGAAGATCTGTGTGTTAAAGTGGCTGCCATCTTTCATTGTTTCATGTCCCCGCGGGAGAACGAGTGCACTCCTGTTTCCTCGCTCTCATCCATCCCACACCTCTTCTAAGCGCAGTCGCAACGCGTCCTCGCCTTTAACTATTCATTCATGACAAGCATATTTGACAAGCAGATACATGTGCACTTAATGTTGTCCTGAAAGTCTTTAGCACTTTAGTCTTTAGTCTGCTCAACCCATACACACACACACACAGAGGCAGATAGTGTAACGGTTAGGGAGTTGGCCAAGCGATCAGAAGGTTGCGAGTTTAAGCCCCGGACCAGTAACGGTACCACTGAGGTACTCATAAGCAAGGTACCGTCCACAAGCACTGGTCCCCGGGTGCTGCCCATGTCAGCTGCCCACTGCTCCTTCAGAGAGAGAGAGAGAGAGAGAGAGAGAGAGAGAGAGAGAGAGAGAGAGAGTGAGATAGGTACAGAAAGAGATTTTAAATAAAAAAAGACTGGAACTAAGAGAAGGGGAAAAGAGAAGAGAAACAAAAAAGAGAAGAGAAATAGAAGAAAGAGTGAGTGACTGAGAAAGATGAGAAAGAGAGGGACAGAAAGAAAGAAAGAAAGAAAGAAAGAAAGGTGGAGAAAACAGAGAAAGAGACAAAAAAGAATGAGTGAGGGAATGGGAAGAGTAGAAAGGGAGCAGGAGAAACAGAGAAACAAAGTAAGAGAAGAGGGGGGGAGAGAGAGAGAGAGAGAGAGAGAGAGAGAGAGAGAGAGAGAGAGAGAGAGAGAGAGAGACTGTCTTCATTGCGGCTCTGCCCGCGTGTCTTTCTCTCCAGTGAGTCAAACGTACCTTGGAGCCAACATGGCGGCCGCAGCGCGCTCAGTTTCCACCACGTCCCTTCTACTCATCTGGCGCAGCTTCCACCTTACACAGCCGGACCAGCGTCAGCGCTGCAGTTGAGATCCAACCACGTCCATCCTCATCCTCACTCTGACACTCCTCACTCCCACACTCCAAAACCCCGTCCTGTTTCACACCGGGGCGCGCTGCGGTGAGCCCGAATGGCGGCGCGGGGAGGCAGGTGCAGCGGAGCCCGAACCCGAACCGGAGCGCGCATCGACTCTCCTGCTGTCCACCTGCTTTTCCTCACTCCCCTGCATATGGGTCAGAGCCGAGACGGAGCTGGGGTTTTATCTTGGTTAAATGGAGCCGAATAAAGTGTGAGAGAATTGAATCATTTCCACCTTTATTTTCTAAACGCGAGACTGCGTCCAAAGATGGAGGAGAGCAAAAAGAGGTAATTTTAGCTGCTTTAAAGTTTCTGAGGGACCTATATTTGAATACGTGTAAATGGCTGGTATTTTTGAGTAGGTGTCAGATTATTTTCTGGTTATTTAATTTCGTTTTTGCGCGTGCGTAAAACGGTTCGGGCCGTGACATAATATTGAGCCGGATCGGTGCAGCGACCGGAGCCACGTTCACACTCCTGCCTCCGCTGCTTAAAACACAGATCAACACCAGAGCCTCACGACCAGGCAGGCGATGCGTCTCCCCCTGTTGCTTTTGCACTGCTCGGGAGGAGGATGCGCAGCGTAACTGGGAAACTGCGGCTGTACGGCTCCACTACACAGCAGGATCAATAACCATTTACACCAAAAAACGGGGTTTTTTCCTTTACTGGGAGATCTCAGTCACCGCAAACATCCCCGTTCTGCAAAAGGAGACTGCGAGGAGCTTGGGGACATTTCTAGCTTTGCAAAAATGAGGATTGAAGAGGGCGAAAATTGAGTGGTTCTATTTGTTTAAATATTATTTTATTGTATTTAGTAAGCGTTATTACTCGCTTGAGCCTCGTTATCGCGCCAGCCGTTACCGTTTGACACGCGCAATTGCGACCGTCTTGCGGTAGATGATGTGTTAAAGGTGGGAAAAAGAAAGGTGCACGAAGGAGGGGGGACGCAGTATGCACACGCGTGAAGTGGGGGAAAACACGGAGGATTTACGGTGACAGGTAGGAGAGGAAAGAAGTCAGTGCGAGCCAGAAGTGTCCCCGTTGGTGCACGGATTTTTTTTGGCGTTGCGGCTGCGAGGCACAGCGCGTGGGCGTGGGAAATGAGATGATTTTTGCCACCAGCATTTCATGCTTGCGAGAACCGGGGACAAAGCATCAGCACCATCAGCATCATCGGCAGCTTCAGGGACGGTGTTTATGGCTTGAATTGAGGGAGAGATGAGGGAGAGAAGAGGAGAGAGAAGAGAAGAGAAGATGCTGGTTTCTGGAGGACATGCGCACATCTGAAAGCAGCCAATTTGGGATTGCGGCGGATTTCAGGGTTCAACTTTTCCTCCCCACCTCCTTCTCCTCTCCCTTATTCCCCTTCTCCTCCTCCTCCTCCTCCTCCTGTTCTCACCCTCTCACCCGGTCGGCCGCCTCTCTGGGGAATGGCTCAGCAAGAAAATGTCTCCCCTCCACTTCTCTCCGGTATGAGTCATGAACGCAGGATAAGGAGAAAAAGCATCTTCACCACGGCGACATTTGACATTCAGCTCCACGTTTCCCTAAAAGCCAGAAGGGAAACACAAAGATTCTGAGGTTCGCACTCTTTCTATCCCTAGCTTTTCAATCAATATTTTGCTTGCAACGCTTATCGAAGCCTCTTATTCTGCTAGTGGATGACAGGATGCCATGAATTTGAATGACTTACCAATGCTTACCAAGTGGATTATTTTGGGCAGGCTAACTAAAGAATGTCGTAGAATAATGTCACTTGTTCCTCCCTTTTTGTTAATTTGTGAAAGCCAATGCACTTTTTCTCAACAGTATCCTCCTTTAAGAAGTTGCATGGCGGAACCGAGGAAGGACTGAGAATCCCCAAACTCTGAGACTCGTATCCGTCTTCTTCTTTGTGAATGGAAATTTGCAGAATGGATTATCCAAAGAACTCCATCCTTTGATTGAAAGAGCTCCTACTTTCCTCTTAAAGGAGTTCTCCCAAAAGGGAAGCATCAGCGTGACTCGAATTCGGGTCCTCTTCAACCGTCCTCACTTCCTCCTCTCTCTCTCCCCCCCACCTCTGTCACGTGGGGGGGAGAGCTCCCGAAAGCCGGGGTTAATCCCTGACTCAACCCACCAAGGCTCCTCCCCACCTGACCCAGCAAACCGGGAGGATGGACGCGGGTCAGGGCAGCCCGGAGAGCCCCAACCGGGCGGTGGAGTACCTGCTGGAGCTAAACAACATCATCGAGAGCCAGCAGAAGCTGCTGGAGACGCAGCGACGCCGAATTGAGGAGCTGGAGGTGCAGCTGGATCGCCTCAGCCAGGAGAACAAGGACCTGCGACTTGACCGACAACCCTGTCCGGTCCAGCCTCCCGCGGTGACGACAACGACGTCCTGTTCCATCGCCAACCAAACTCACCAACATCAACACCACGGCCAACCCCCGCCCCCTCCTCCGCCCACCTCCGCCACTGTCTACCCCATCCAGAGTCACAACAGCGGACCCCCAATCCCCGCTCCGGCCCCGGCCCCTCCGCCTCCTCCACCACCCCCCGTCCCTCCCAGAGACCGGCGTGTCAACGTCAACGTCGGCACCACCGTCAGCATTGGCACCAACGCCAACACTCACACCCGGCTGAGTCGAGGCCTGTCGACCGGCTCCAACCCCACCGACAGAGACCGGGAACGAGAGAGGGACGGATCCAGCACCAGCACCCCAGCTACCACTCTTCAGAGACAGTGAGTACCAACTGCAGGGGCGACTGCTTCGGTTGCCATGTCTGTCATCTGGGTGAGGATGAGGTGGTGTTGCATATTGTCTACTGCAGTTTTCCTTTTTCAAAGATGTCTAGAACAAACGGAGGCCTCCTTTGCTTGGTTGGTAAATTCTGCTAGCTCATTGGTTCCCAAAGTGTGGGGCACGCCCTCTGGGGGAGCTTTTGAAGTAATGCTGGATTGGACGAAGAGGTTGTAGGTTCAAATCCTAAATCAAACACCAAGATTCCAGATTTTTTACAACATGTAGTGAAGTGCACCCTGATTTTTCCTAAATTATAATATAAATAAGAAATTAACAACAGAAAAAGCTAAAAAATACAAATATTTAACTGTAACTATACCTATGGATAATATGCTAAAACTATATATGGTATTTTTGGTAACCTACAAGAGGTTATGGGTTTAAATCCTAAATCCAGCACTACCACCACTGGCCCCCTGACTAACACTCTCAACCCTCAAAGTTAAATATGCTAAATATATTTAAAAATGTTACATTGAAATTATTTTTAAATGTTAAATATTGGGTGATAACCAGTTAACTCCTAGTTTACACTTGCAAATGATTTGCACTGCTTTTTCATATTTTGGTTTGGTTAAAATTGTGTTATTGATTTGACTTCATCTATAATCTTGACAATTTTGGAGAAGCTAAATCTCAGAGGAAAACTTCATATATTTTCCAAGCTTCCAAGATCAAACTTCTCAACCAATGAGTCAAAATATTGGCCTAAATTCATGCTTTTTACAAAACGCAAATTCCAAATATTGTCTTTGTTGAGAAATTAGTGTGAGCTAGAATTACTTTGGCACGAAATTGTTTACAAATTTTGGCACAAAATATGACCCACCAAGTCAAAACTGGTTGTCCACTCAAGCCAACATGAGTGTTGCATTGCGATGGACGATATGCTGCACTGCCCATCGTGTATGAGTGATTAGTAATTTAGACCTTCACTAATTCTGCAGGATCTGTTTGGAGTATGATTTTGCTTCTAATAACATACGTACGGTATGTAGCAGCTCCAGGACACTTATGATTTGCATGTAAAACAGCACATTGTCAAATTGCCTTCAGTCCAGACACATTTGGATTTTTGACTCACATGGGTAAGGCTGGTAGTAGAGCACTTCACCAACACTGGACAATATTTTTAATTTATTATTGAAGAAAAATGCAGCAAAAATGCAGCAAACTGATCCTCCATTGCTAGGTTGTTAGATAACTCTAACTAGCTAATGTTAATTTTCGTTACAGCATTTATGGACAATTGCAATGTGATGATCAGTGCCCAGTCTGTTGCGCTTGTCCAATCCGTTTTGCACATGCACAAAAATTGCCACGTAGACATTTCAGTAGTATAATGTTATACAAGCGTAGAATAGAAGAAAACCCAAAGAGCTAATGTGTTGCGCAAACATACATGTAATAAAATGTATTTAGCGTGCTCTTTAACATTTGTAGTTCTGTTGTTACCTAAAAACAAATCTCAAATAAGAAATGTCAGAAAAGTGAAAACTGTTTAAAGACAAATTTCTTCTTGAAAATTGTTGGTAAACGAGCCCCAGTATTTTTTGATAGAGCAGAACGGATTGAGAAAACAGAAGGGGTACTGACACCCACATTAGCATCAAATTAGAACGGAAATTAGCATTAGCCTGGCATTTAGTATTAGTATCCAATTGCCCAAGGAAGTTAGCGTTAGCAAGTGGAAATGAGTATTAGCGACCTAGCAACAGAGGTTCGTATTTGTTTCGAACCATGCAGCAGTAGTCCTATGTATGGGACTAAAGTGTACAGCAGCACATGGACCACGTGCGATTGTGAACCGCCGCAGCTGGACTTCTCATCCATCCATCTCTCTGAATTTGGAATCGAGTGCGGCAGCGCGTCACAACGGCTGTGTTTCCGCGCTAGTGCACTGGCTGCTAGCAGCGCCACACAGCCTAGCGGTTACGCAAAACCTCACAAATCTCACGTGGGTCCACTTCTGTGTGAGGGCAAACTCCGTTGCAGGAGGAGGTGGTTGGCGGGGGTTACCGGGGCAACAGCGGGGGAGTTTGGATTAAAGGTGTGTGTTTGAGGTCATGTTTGGTTGGTGAAAAAACTCTTGATTTTTCACATTTAGACACGGTTGAGCTTTTGTAGGCTGTGGTCTTGTTTACTTGTCTAGGGGTCGGCTTTTCAGGGCCGATACCAATTATTACTAGTCGAAAACTGATATTGTGAACATATACGTTTGCTGTAAAAACTTTTGCATTTAGTTTTATATTTAATCTGGGGGGATGGTATGTGAGTAAAAATCTTCACCTGATTGTAGAACATTCTGATTACAGCTATTTTGATGGTGATGTGGTGGTAGACTGCATGCACCATGAGGTTGTAGGTTCAAACCCAGCTGTATCCTACCCTCGGCGCTGTCATCATCGGGCCTCTGAGAAAGAACCTTAACTAGGGGTCAACTGATGTTTTTTTTATTAGATGGCAGATACCGATAATTGATAATTGATATTTTAAACTTGTCTGCAGTAAAAATAAGTAAATTAATGTCTAAGTTTTTAACGACAAATCCTCCAACTCCAAATCCAATTACTTTTATGTTTGATTCCAGCCTCTGTGTCTCTGTGTCACAATTGCCAAACCTTTAGCGGCTTCAGTGTTGATAGGCTAAACTGATGACGACTAACCAGACGGTGCAGTGGGCGGGGCATTAATCTAGAACATCATTGAAGCAGTTCCAAAGTAGTGCAGTTTTAAATTTGTTTATTTTATTGTTATATAGGTTTTTAAAAAGGGCCCCCTACGCATAACTGAAAAAACATCGGTAAAAATAAAAATACCGGTGTAAACATCGGTTTGCATTTGGTCAATCAAATGTTCTCTCTTTAAAATGGCCAATTTTTACATATTTGAGAATGGTTTTAGTTTGTTTTATTGTCTTGTTTGTACAGCACAACTGTGGCTGTTTAAATGTGCTCTAAAAATAAAATTGCCTTGACTTTTCTTTTATGTAATGAAAAGGCTTGATTGAAATCGTGTCATAGATTTCGAGTTCCTGACAGTTTTGTATCTGTGATTTTAACAATTTAGTTGAAGTTAAATCAGAGGAGAGCTTTCTTAAAATTTTCCAAAATGTTTTTTAAGCTTAAGCTAATGATCAAGCTAAATATTGGCCTAGATTTATGCTTTACAAGACAAAAGTCAGCATTTTGGCAAAACCTGGCAATTAACTTCATGCATCTCACACACACATAAATCAAGTGTCTAGAAATATGAAAATGTGTTTTGCGTGCATACTGGCCCTTCTATCCTTTTTACTCCAGTCCATCCTGAGTGTTGTTCCTGACCTCTGCCGACTTGTCGGTCAACACGCCAGCCTTGCCAAGGGTCAATATCTCTCTCTCAGCATGTGCTGTGTCAACACACTCTTAATGGCTACACGGGAAGAAACCAACGAGAAACTGTCACACTCCGTCTCCCTCTCTGACAGCTGCTCGTTCGGATTTGAACCTCCTTCACTGCGGTTTTGATTAACGATAAAGAATAAGGCGCAGACCGCTTGTAGTGTGCACTCAGTTTGAGCCCTTTGAAGGGGAATTTGGTTGGAAGCGCAGGTCGGCAGGATATGTTTCTGATTTGACGATGATTTTGACATACTGGATGTGTCACGGGGGCATAAATCACAAGTTTCAAGATATTATATGAATTTAAAGGACAACGGTTCAGTGTCTGCCAATATCAGAAAATCCACTATGATATGATTTGATTCGATTCGATTAAGGAGCCGGTGAGTGATATGAGACAATATCGTGTGCTGATTTAATACTATCACTTTCAATCATGTTAAATCACAAAAAGCAATTTAAATATCATTTGACATTTTTATTCTTGAACTCAACCAGATTTAAACGAAATTGTAGCTACACAAAATCCAAGCAGTTTCATCCGGTGATACTTCATATTTAAAACAAATGAATTTTAAAACTGAAACATTATGTTGAAATAACTATGTTTTAACAGTGTCATGTCAAACCTCAGGTTTCAGTGAGGTTTTGGAGCTAGAGAGTGTGTACGTTCTGTCCATTTGGCCTTTCAGGGTCATACATTTTGATAAATACGGGCACAGATTCTTGCCTCTATCTTGACCAAGGTGGACTCCATCTTTCGACTCCATCTGGCAGCTGTCAAGTGCGCACTGTGATGCAATGAGGCACAGTAGCCAATCAGATACCACTTCTGCCAATTCAACAAATACCTGCTAGTTAAAAATAGCCGTCTTTGTAACATGAGAACAATAACAGTATTTTTGTAACGTTGTACCATTTTGTACTTTTTACTCTGTAACATTCTAACATTTTTGCTACTTGTCAACAAGCAAGTAACTGGAAAAGCTGCTGCATTTTAAAAGCTGATAAGCTGCTAAAAAGACTAGTTAAGATAGTAGTGTTCCTAATTTTATCTATCTACTCCCCAACACTGAGAATAACGCGGCCGTGGTGGTTGTTGCGAGCTGGGAGGAAGCGCGAGGCCATTTTGTGAGGAGAGATGGTGTGGGTTTGTAGGCCGGCGCTGCTTGTGTAGGAGAGTTTGTGATTAATATGCAGCGCAGTGTCAGATTGTGCATCGGGCCTGTGTGGGAGAGAGAGAGAGCGAGTGAACGAGGGAGGGAGGGAATGCGAGCGAGAGATTGTGTTAGAGAATGCCAAAAAGGTCAAGGGAAAGAGAAAGAGCACTTTATTCCTGCTTTGTTCATTCCCCTCCTCCTCTCTCTTTTCTCTCTCCTCCTCCTCTCTCTCTCTCTTTCTCTCTCTCTCTCTCTCTCTCCACCCAGCGCTCTTTGTCTTTTTTAGATTGGGAGTAACACAATGCAGCTTGTTTCGCTCTGTTCTCTTCTTTCTATCACATGATCAAACTCTATTTTCTCTCATTGGTGTGTGTTGGAAGAGTGTGAAAATCAGGGCCAGACCGATACAGGATTTTTAAGTCTGATACTGATTTTGATATGTGTTATAATGCTCTATATATTTTCCTCCAAATAACATATAGTAGTAATAAATTCTCCAAGATTTGTGATTCCAACATTTAGCTTCACCGATACATGTTAGAATCAAGACAAAAATACACAATGCACTTTTGATTTAAACTATTTTTATTGATGAAAAACGTTGAAAATGTAGTGCCAACAGTGGAGTTTCCAGACAAAGTGAATTCAACCAAGGAGACCGTCCAGTTTAGATTGACAATTTTTTATTTGGCAAAACAATATTGTCTCTAATATGTATGTGATAAGTTTTGGAGGAAGCCCGTCGCTTGGTCGTTGGTTCACTCATCTCTGAAGCCGGCAGATCTGGCTGGGAGACCAGGCAGGAAAGCGAAGGAGCCTTCCTCCGGGCCAAGACGGGGAGCCGAAGGTGGTGGAGGGGCGGAGGCGGGCGAAATCGAACAGCTGTAATGACAGAGAAGAAGGCCAGATTTACTGCTTATATATAAAACCAGGAGTAATGTGATTGGACGCGCCAGCGCTCATTAGATCTCCTTGTTTGAACTTTCGCATTCACTTACATATCTACAGCGTTTTATAGTATTTGTTACTTTTAAAGCTACAGCATTTCAAATATAGTTACTTTTAAAGCCACAGCATTTTAAAAGCAGCTTCACTACTGATAAAGTTAATTTAGTATCTTTGCTACTTCTATTTAGCTACTTTCCAACACTGGGGATGTCCTGGCAAATTTTGGACTTTCGGCGACCCTATTCACGCTCGGCTTACCACAAGCAGCTGAGCGTTTATTGGAAGCGTATGTTTCCGTCACGCTAGGCATCAGCTGGACAGCAGCAGCGATCTGCACAGACCCACGACTCGTTGCCAACTCGTCAGACGCTCAACATCTGCTGCTCGGCTAGCATTGGTGCTGGGATAGATACTTTTAAACAGCAGCTTTTCATGCTACAAGCAACTTGTAATTTTCAGTATCTAAGCTCCACTACAAGCTGCTGTTTTAATACAGTAGTTACTACACTACAAGCTCTTAAAGGTAACTAATTAACTAATTGACCAATTAAAACATAATGTTTGATGAGGTTTTGGAGGTACAGAATGTTGTGATTTTTACACAGAGTGTTGTGTAAGTTACACTCAAATGTGTAAGTTCTGTTCGTTTGGTCTTGCTCCCGTCTTGGCTATGGAGGATTCCATCCTCTGACTCCATCAAGCAGTTGCCATGAGCGCACTGTGATGCAATGTATGCGACATGCTGACACAGTAGCCCAATACCTTGCTTTGTAAAGAGAGAAAAGTCTTAGTATTTTTTTTGGCACTGAGCAAGACCCTTAACCCCAAGTTGCTGCAAGAAGACTGTCCCTAAAATTGTAATGGTTAGGGATTTGGCCCCGTGATCAGAGGGTCACCGGTTCAAGTCCCAGACTGGTAAAGGTACCACTGAGGTACTCATGATCTACCACCACCAAGCCCTGCTCTCTGGGCACTGCCCATGTTAACTGCCCACTGCTCCTTCATGGATGGAATGTTTCCTTTTGGAGTCAGTGCTGTGGGCTTGTTGATCATTTAAACAATATATCATTGTAGATTGATGTATCGTGACATCGCTAGTTACTGAGGATGTAACACACCTTCATCATCTCCTCTCCCCCTTGTCTTCCCTCTCTCTGTCCTGCAGCTCTCCCTCTGTTCTGAACAGATGGTGTGCAGCCACACAGCCATTTTTCCCCCCTTATTTGCATTTGACTCATAGGGGACACACCGTCCAGTTTGCATCTGAGATTCCCCTTTTCCTCTCTTTCTGTCTCAAAAAGGCTTTGGATGTTTCAAAACCATCAAGTGCACACTTGTAATGTAATAAACTGGGTAATGAGATAAAACTATTTACATGTTTTGTCATTAATGGCACACAATTATGAAGAATGTTCACTAATTTCAGCTGTATTTATATTATTAAAAACAATTTATGTATCAATTTATGTATGTAATTTAATAACACTCATATATTTTAACTATACATACTCAATATAATAAAATAATAATAATAATAATAATAATAATAATAATAATAATAATAATAATAATAATAATAATAATAATTTAGAAGCAATTCAGCAAATGTGTCTTTTATGTATTTTATTCTGTTTATTTTTTAATTGATGTATTTTACTAATTAGGTGTTTACTTTGGACCTCATGTGTTTCTTCCGGGTGCTACGCTGCTTTTCCCCACAGTCCAACAGCATGCACTAGATTAATTGGCAACCTCATTTGAGAGGTGTGAATGTGAGTGTGTGCCCCTGTGGTGTGTTGGTGCCTGCCCAGGGCTGTTCTCCCGCCTTTGCCCTGTAGTTCCTGGAGAGGCCCGGTTCTCGCTGACCCTGGGGATTAAGCTTTGTTCAATAATGCATGAATGAATGAATGAATGAATGAATGAAGGTACATTTTAGTTATCATGGAAATAGTACATTACTACAGTATCTGCTTATTGTGTGATTTTGCTAGGTTGAGATGTGTAATTATGTTCAGAAAATACAACATTAAAACATGGATTATATGCATATTCTGTTGTAATATTAATGGACAATATAACATTCCCATGCTTCTTCAGCCTTTCTTACTGTTATTTTACCATTAAACCATTATTTATTTTCTCATCAAGTTTCTGTTCACGCAAATAGGAAAATCGTTCTAAAAATATGATTATTATTATATTATATTATATTATATTATATTATATTAATATTATATTATATTATATTATATTATCAAGTATATGACCAGTGTTAGATGTTAATGTAAAGTTCTTATTGTGTTATATTAATTATGCCATTCTAATCATTAATTAAAATAATAATGAAGCCGTAATAGAATATGACATAACGTGATCTGTGGAATATAACTAAAGATGGCACCGATGCGATACGTGGATGGGATATCGTTTCCGATAATGACTTGGTGGCATTGGGCTGATCTATGGAGCCGACCTGTAAATCAGTTGGTTCTGCATGGAAAGTGTCACTGCAGTAAATTGTTGGATTTGTGTTGTATCGTCAGATATCCAGTATACAGATACAATATCGGCATCATATCGGACATTAAAAAGTGGTATCGTGCCATGTTTAAATATTGTAATTAAATATAATTTTCCACATTTTTTCTTATATCAGCCAATTTAAATGAATAATTTTCCAGCTGCACACACTTTCATGATTCATGAACAGCGATGCTGTGTAACGTCTGGAAACACGACGTCAGGTATTTTAGTGTGTGTAACTGAGTGGAACTGCACACCTGTGTTATTTTTCAGGATGTACCGCCTTTAACGGTGTGTCACTACGCTGCCCCCGGTGCAGATATATTAAGTCTTTTTTGTTGTTGCAAATGAGGGAGTGTTACGTTACTGCAGCGTGTGGGAGAGATGAGCTGAGGTGGGATTATTTCTCACAATAATTAGCATGGACCGTGTTAATTACATTTGTTCACCAAAGGTAGCAATTACCGTCATGCGCAGGAGCAGAACGGCGATGCGGTGCGTTTTTCAGGAGAGTGAGCGTTAGAGCTGTGGACATGATCAACCTCGAGGGAGTTGGGTTTTTTAACTGATGGTTCTCTCTCCTGTGCATCTCATGTTCCGATGTTGGTAAAACATTTATATTTACGGCAGTTAGTGGACGCTATTATCCATTTTTCTGAATCTCAGGAGCAGTCTCCCTGCAGCACTTGCTCAGGGACCGAGTGGTGGTAGTGCTGGAGTTAAGTAAGTAAGTAAGTGAGTGTTTGTTTGTGCCAGGCATGTCCAAAGTCCGAGGTGAGATTTTATACAGCCCACGCCTTCTGTCTTAAAATGTATGATGTTATTTTGTTCATGCAGTGGAACATTCACCAACAAAATCTCTTGTCTTTACGCGCTCGAAGTAAACTGCGTGTTTGTCTCACTTGGGTACATGGGCTGTGTCCCGAGCCGCGTATTTTCACACTTAATAGTATGGTAGGTAAGGTGCTTTTATCATACCTTTCTATGTGGTAGTGTGCATCTCAGGAAATTGCCGGAGTTGTAGCTTAATTGCTTTATACACACTAGGTAGCGCACATGGAGTGTCACACGTGACCTATTTGACTTGGTACGGTACATAAGGTGGGAAGTCTTTTTCTTAAAATGTTGTGCACTACTCCAGATTCCACTGTGCTTTCACGCTGTGTTAGAAATGTCAGAGCTTTGGTATTAATTTTGTGCCAAATTGTGTGCTGTGTAACTTTGGCGAACAAAATCTCTGGTCTTTACACACTCAACTCTGCCTTCCTCATTGATCGGCATCGTCATCGCCAGATATAGTAAGCATGAAAAATATCGGATATCGCATCAGCTGATAATTCCCATATTGTACTTCCCTACAAATAATCAATTATAAATCATTCTGAACCTCATGAAGATCATCTGTCCCTGTTTTACACTTTATGGAACATCTCCAAACACTACCTTAAAACCAAGTATCTAAATGCACACTGATTAGCTGCCTTTTGCTTTATAAAGCCGACCTGCGCCTCCATTTCTTGCCAACTTGGAGGAAAAAACGCCTCCAGCTTCCGGCAACTGTTTCAGCTTGTTTGTAAAAGTTATCTGCAGCTTGTGAGAATCCCGTTTCAGGGTCACAAAATGGCAGAGCTACAAGCTGTTGACTGTAACATAACCAGAGTCGTATAAAGGGCTTCGGGGCATCTTCTCCTGCAGAAATCCCTTATGACTTTGATATTATCCCCTCGACTCCATCCTGCGCTGTCCAATTCGATCCAATTGCACTGCAGTCGGCTCACATGGGGAGCTCCCTGCTCTCTCTGAGGTCCTTGTTTCCACATTTGGAAGCGCTGAGCTGTTTGCTGAAGAACTGCACATTTAATTTAAGGTACAAATGTGGGTAACTATTGATAATATTTAATGGAGACTGGAGGGTGAGTGTGGGAATATTAGCACCTCAAATTAGAAGTTTTGCCACAGTGTTCCTGTAACTGATCCTTTTATTTAAGTGTCTCTACATAGCGATACCCAAACTACCCAAATTCTACCCGCTAGAGCATTTTTTAAATGAGATTTTTTCTCAGATTTTTGTCTTTACTATCTCAGAAAATATCAGATTTTTCTTACACATTTGAAAATTTATTATCTTAAGGAATATTAGATTTTTCCCCTAGAGGTAACTAATTTTTCTTAGAAAAGAATATCCAATGTTTTTTATGACTTTTCAATGTCAGTGAGGGTGGCGCAGTGGTTAGCGCTGCCGTCCCACAGCGAGAAGGTCCTGGGTTTGATCCCCGGGTCAGCCGTAGGGTCTTTCTCTGTGGAGTTTGGATCCACTTCCCATGCTCGCATGGGTTTTCTCCGTGTGCTCCAGTTTCCTCCCACAGTCCAAAAGCATGCAATATAGGTTAATTGGCCACTCTAAATTGGCCCGTAAGGTGTGAATGGGAGTGTGTAAGGGTGTGTTTGCACCTGCCCAGGGTTGGCTGAATGAATGAATGAATTTTAGCGAATATCCAAATTTCTGACATTAATATCTGAGATTTTGTGAGTTTTTCTAGATCTGAGTTTTTCTAGCAAAAAAATGACATTATTAATGCCTTTTCCCTGATATTACAATGTCAGTTAATATTCTTTTTTTTCTTGCATATTGGCAACTTTAATCGCTGACATTTTTCTTGCAAATTTATGATTTTACAATGTCACAAAAAACCAGAGTTGTTGTTTTAAGCAAAAGTTGCAAAAGGTCTGGGATATTTTGGGTTATTCCAAAGTTCCAAGTCTAAACCATTAATATTAGTCCTGCTCATGCTGTAGATTTCTTACTCTGCAGTTTTGAACAAAAAGGACTCCGGGTATCATAGCTGCAAAATATGGTGCTTCCACAGCGCCTGCTACATGCTGCATTACACAAGCTTCCACATGCATTATTCATGGCTGTTTTGTAGAGAGCTCTGAGTGACTAACATCTGTTGCTACCTGATCTGTGACGACCCGAGAGAAATGCCTGGTGCCAGGTGGCTCGCGGCCAGCACCACAGTGTGGAAGTTTGGCTTGAGGGATCGACTTCAGTGAGCGTGACGCAAAGTTGCTACTTAAATGTTTCGTAAAGGTCTGGTAAAATTTGATTATGGGTTGCTTGTTTCATTTGGTCAAGGACAAACTGAGAGGTACTGAAGATAAAGGTGTTGAAATTAACCGCATAATTGATGCATCGCGATGCAGACATGGGCGATTCTGCATTGATGCAATGGCAGACCATAATCGATTATAACGGAGGTTTTTAAACGGCAATCCGCTGCCCCTAGTGGTCCACCGGGGCATTGCAGGGGGTAGAAAATGTCTGAAACCCAGAGCTACACCGCAGAGATTTTTTTGGAATAACTCTGTAACCTTAAGGTTACCTACTTCTTCCTCAGCAGAACCTTCACTAATGCTAATGCTAATGTTAGACGCACCCTCAAGACGAGCACTGACCCGGACAAAAACTGACCGTCAAGAGACCTGAGCTTTCCTCAGTTTTTCCAAGAAAAGTTCCATGGTATAGCACTGGGTTTCAGCCCTCTACATTTAACCCTTATGTTTTGGGGCAGAGAGCAGCTGAAGTGAACAGGGCCCCGGAAGTGGAATTTTGGGAAACTTGGTGGTACGTTGGTTTGGAACACCTCCATTAGGCACCAGCAACCTTTCACTCATGGTGGCAGCTCCCTAAACCTTCCACTTCCACTGCCCCCTGAATTTAACCCATCTCTTTTGGACAGAAAGCATCTGAAGTGAACATCACCCTGGAAGCAAAACCACGGGACAGTACCTTGTTTAGGAATACAGTACCTCAGTAGTACCGGTGTAGACACTACCACCGCCCCACTATCTGACAGCCACATCCATATGGTCTTTAGTTAAGACTGTGCCCACTGGCTGAGACCCACTGCCGACGGACTCGATGCCAGCTGTCCAGAAGAGAGTTGGGCATTAAAGTGCCGTGTTGACACTGGACATCTACACCGGTCACTGGCAAACATTGGCGGTCTGGCACACAGCTAATCGCTGGGACCAGGTGCAGAATTCAGATCATGTGGTGCTGCAAAACCTACTGGAAAATCATCTCCATCAGGCTTGGGAACTGTGCCTTCTTCATGCACGGATAATAATCATTTTCTACTGTCTTACCTACGCTTTAGTAGCTTATCTTGAGCAAAGCTACTTTTAAAATGCTGAAGCTTTTACAGTAACAATCATTTTAATGTAGTTTTGAGGGACGCTATTTGCTAGAGATGTGAACCTTCACTGGTCTCATGATCCGATTCGATTTGATTGTGATTTTTAGTTCAACAATTCAATTTGATATGATATCTCAATGCATCGAAATGCACGCCATCAATTTTTCCACTCTACATCACATTGCATGCAGATCGTGCAGCTATAGCTGCTCCCGGGATGTTCTTTTAACATGAATTTTTATGCCGTAGCCAGAAAATCACCAACAATGTCATTATGATATCATTCAGGGGTTTTCAACTGCTTCTGTCCCAGGGACCACCACTCAGACTAAGCAGTGCTTGGGGGGATCTGCCATTACATCAATGCAGAATCGTCCACTCCTGTATCGCGATGCATCGATTATGCAAGTGATTTCAACACCCCTAGTCTTTGCACATTTGCAATAAATTACTGTACAGACTCTCATTTTGCCCAGTACTGTGTATTGGAATTTTCCCACTAAAAATAGAAAACTTAGAAATTAAAGTGAATTGGGCAAAGTTCTGTTGAGCTTCTGCCTGAGACAAGGTGTCAGTGTGCTCAGGATACAGACCCTCCAGAACTGGACGCCCCTGACTTTAAGGGCCCTAAAGCGTTTTTTCAGCTGAGAGCGCTCAAAACCTCACTTCCAGAGCGCTCTTTCTGCTATCGCCTGTGGATGGTAGGACACTCGAGTGGACACCGTGCTTTAACAGCCTAAACACAGACTAATTTTAATGCATAAATAAAATAATGTGATGATCAAGATATTTTGACAGGCCTAGTCTCCATCCATCGATTGATGTTTTAAAATCCACAGCGAACAAATCTGAAAACCATCCCATTTTTAGAGCCTTATCAGTTCGACACATTGGTGTGGTAGTCAGCATCGTTGTCTCTTAGCAAGAAGGTCCTGGGTTCTATCCCCGGATTGGCCGTGGGGTCTCCCTGTGTTAGTGTGGGTTTTCTCTGTGGGCTGCTCCAGTGTCCTCCCAGAGTCTAAATAGATATTTTAGGTTTACGGGTGACTCTAGATTACTTCCATATATCTGAATGTGAGAGTGTGTGCCCTACAGGGTGTTGGCGCCCAACCAGGGTCGGTCCCCACCTCACGTACTTCCGGGATAGGCTCCGTTCCCTGTGACCCCAATTGGGATTGAGCAGTTCAGATGATGAATGAATGACATTTGTGTCAGATAGTATTTTATTCATTATGATCTGTTGCATAAATGTTGCCATAGTGTGCGTTACGCCACATTTCGAGCCCCCCGGAGCGTATTTCCATACACCGACACCAATGCATAGCACCTATCTGGATGATGTGATGATGCCGCGCTGTGCCAGTACATTCACCACACGTCAGCTGTTGGGTGGAGAAGTGATGAAGAGGGATGGAAGAGGGGGTCCACAGTGGAAGAATTCCGCCGAGAAAGAGGGGGAATAACAATTCTTTTCTCTAAACGGAGTCAGATTGGTGTTTCATCTTAAGTACGGCGCTCAAATCAACAACACGACGGCATTTCATTTAATTCTTCATTGATTCATTGCTAATGCTACCAATGTTTTATAATGCAGTCTTGTGGAATGATATGGGCAGCTGGTAATGTAACGGTTAGATTTACATTTGCAACATTAACAGACACTCCTATCCAGAGTGACTTACAACAGTGCTTAATAGTTCATGACTGTTCTTTGGTTTGTAAAGCCATGTTTAAAATCAATAACTGTCATTACAACCAAGTTACCGCCGAAAAAGTTATATACTTCAACAAAAATGTGTTGGAGAAAAATGAAAGAGGGGTTAGTAGGGTTTTTTTTGAGGTAAAAACAATGTAAACAGTAAATATGAGGGGTGGTTAAACCCCTAGATACTCCTTGAAGAGGTGTGTCTTCAGACGACGTTAGAGCATTCGCTTCATGATCAAAAGGTTGCCGGTTCAAATCCTGGACCAGTAAAGGTACCACTGAGGTACTCATGAGCAAGGTATCATTACCAAGCACTGCTCCCCGGGCATTGCCAAAAAGCTGCCCACTGCTTCTTCACAGGTCAAATGCAGAGCTCACGTTTGGTTGTGGTGCACTGTGTGCTGTGCTGTGTGAACGAGGGATGATTTCAGTAAGAAAAAGACGAGTGCGGGTGGAAACAGATTGAGATGTGTGTTCAGTGAGGTGGTCTGAGGTGGTATAAGAACCGTGTTGACTGTCACACAAAAGCTTTCCAGTCCCAAATCCCATGGATTCATATACTGGAAAAAAGAAACAACGGAAGAAAAGTATGAAAAAGGCGGGTGTGCGTCGTGAAGGTTATAGATATGTGAAGAGGCTCATGGGTGGTTGAATCATGTTGAATTTGATGGATTTGTGAAGAACGGCAGCCAGGCGGTAAAGCAACGTAATTTGAGCTCTATGTTAGAAAAACGGATGAAAAATTGAACAGAGCTCACGAATGAGTGCATGCATCAAAAACATGTAGACAAGCAGCACACACCGCTATAGACCACACGTTTAAGACTTGGAACACAATCTGTAGGAGCAGAAGCAATCAGAAAAAGTGTATGAAATAAAAATCGGGATTACAACGCGTGATGTTCACCACAGTCACGTAAAAGGTACTTTTTGGGATGTTTAAACATGTTAAAATAATACCAAGCTCTCAGCACGTTTTCTTTAACAAGCAGTTTTACCCTCATAAAGCTCATTAAGCCTTTCCCATGTCCTAATCTGCCCCCGGTATTAGAAGAAGCTCCGGTGCTTTGTCACTGTCTTAATCTCTCGTAAAACCTTTAATTTTCTGTTCCGAGTAATAATCGCTTCTTTACTTTGTTCATATCTCTGACAGAACATGGCCTTCATGACTGTTATTAATAGGCTCTTTGTCAGAGTGAACTCATTGTGGTTCCAAGTCATGATTAATTACTAATCGATAATAATAGATGATAACGTTGAATCCACACATTATTCATTTCATTGATACTTCACATTAAAATCCAAAAACTAAACTTAAAAATAAATACTTTTTTTCAATATATGTTTCCAAAAGCAAAATAAAATTGTTTTCTGGTTTTCCATTTTGTAATGAAAGAGGAAAAAATGGAAAACACACTCATATTACATTTTGTTTTATCACTGGGTGCAAGAGGCATGACCCAGAACTGAGAATGATACATATAGAACACTGAGAGTGATACTGTGATACCAATATTGTAAATTTAGATATCTGCCGATACCATACAAATCTACGGAAGCGTAATGCGTTCACTTGAGAAAAAATAATTCGGCTCTGTTTTTCTGGATTAACGAGATAGTTTTCATGTATTAAAAAAAAACACTTGTTTTTCTGAATTAACAAGATACAGTTTTCATGTTTAAAAAAAAAACCTCAAAAGCTCTCATTTCGCCTACTTTAGAGCTCGATTTCACTGCAATAATGTCACACCTTAAATTAATCCAGTTTAATTTTGGTTTGGGTTTGAGACACTGGGAAATGCTTCAGAATCAGAAACTTTATTCATCCTGGAGAAAATTGCTCACATCACGACTGCACAATTCACAAGACACAAGGACAGAACAATAAAGAATAGTACCCAAAAATATAGTTAAAACTTAAATAAAAATACTCAGATAAAAAACCTTAGTGCAATAAGTAGAATAGACTATGTTGGCTTAATACTTGCAGCATTAAGTAACATAGATGGCATTGTTATTAGTTTGTCGACTTTGCGCAGGCACCTCAAGACGGAAAGCCCATTCCGATCTGCAGGACATTGCAGTTTTTTTTGTTGTTGTTTTTTTTTACATGAAAACTGTATCTCGTTAATTCAGAAAAACAGAGCGTTTTTTATGAAAACTATCTCGTTAATTCGGAAAAACAGAGCAGAATTATTTTTTCTCAAGTGAACGCATTATGCTTCTGTACAAATCTGATACAATCTCTGAGTCTTTTTAAGCAGAAAACAGAAAATAATGCTTTAAAAAATGTCCCAAAAACACGACGGAGCTTATTCTGTTCTGTTGAAGGAAATACTTGACTTAAATAGTGTTTTCCTAACTAAAACAATGTAATAATTACACACCCATATGTATATGCTAAATTATTTATTATTAAAATAACATCTCAGAAATGATCAGTTTAAACACAGTTGTGTAATTTAGTGACGGTCCCTAATCCTGCGGCGCTAAAACCATCAGGAACACAGAGATTGTGAGTGAGAGCTGGTGTTGTTAAGGAAATCAAACAGTATAATGGTATGATTTACTTTTGGGGTTGTAGTGTGTTGCGTTGCTTGTTCTGCTCATTGTCATGTCAATATGTAGGAATTAGTGTGAATGTTGAACAATAAACCAGCTTTACCGCAGTAACACTTCCCATGCAGAACCAACTGACCGTGCACACGTACTCAAACATAGAAAATGCTCGTAAGAATGCACTAAGAATGAATATCTCTGTTCTGTTCCTTGGCAGTATGATGGTTACTCTTCTTCATCTGTGCTTTTCACACATTTTTACAGTCTCTTGTGTAACGGTCACTTCTGGGTCATTTGCGTTTGATTGAAAACCAAAATGGCATATAAGTTATTTTCCATTTTTTCCATTTTTTATTTGGGCTCAAAATGGGAAATAGAAATGAGAATTTTCCATTATGATTTTGGAATCAAATATTGAAAAACAGCATGTTGTTGGATTTTGTTTTTTGGTTTTAATTTGAAAAATTAATGAATGAATCAAGTCTTGATTTCAAAGTCAAAGTCAAGGTAAGCTTTATTTTCAATTGAACTATGTCCACATACGTAGAGAGACGAGACCACGTGGGTCCAGGTTCTGCAGTATGAACAGATAAGGTACATAAGTAAGAAAAATATATAAATACAATAAGTCACATAGAATAAGCTCAATGTATATAAAATATATTTAAAAACCTTTACACTAGATGTAAGAAAAAGAGACAAGTTACATGCAGAATTCAACTAGGATTTTGATTCTGGAATTTCTTTTTGCATTGGATGTACATATGATCTAAAGAAGTTAAATGTGAGAATTCTAAACAGGCGGTGTACAATAATGTCCAATAGATATACAAATATCGTGACAACAATCACGTTTTAAGGATTTAAGTTGTGTGCACATTTTTCATTCGTACATTTATTGACGCTCTTTCCCACATGTGTCTGCGTGTTTGTCTGTTTCTCTTTTTCCTCTCTCCTTCACTCTCTCTCTGTCTCTCTCATCACCTTCTCCCTCCCCCTCCTCCATGTTGGATGTGTAGGCCAGATGGAGACTCCAACAGCGTCAGGTCTGTACCCACTTATTTCCTTCTCTCCTCCCTCACTCCCTTTCTCCTGTCGTCCTCCCTCAGCGGAGCGCACCGTCGGCCCCGCACCCTGCTGCAAATTCGGGGGCTCGTCTTATCTAGGGCGAAAGCGCGGCGTAGCGGACGTGCTGCTGATTATAATGACTTATTACCGTGTCAGCGCAGCTTCTGCGTCCGGCTGGAATAACGAGCCGAGCGGCACTATAAAGGTCACGAATATCCAAAGAATCTTTTCCTTTCAGAAACGGTAAAAAACGCGACTTGCGTAGCCATAAAAGACATCATCTGAGCGTGTGCATCAGTCGTGAGTTTCCCCCGTAGCCTTTGTGTTGGGATCGACTTGTGTGTGTTTGTCGGGGTGTAACGATACATCAATCTACATTGATACAAACCTGAAGATGGGTCTTAAACAGTTTGCACCAATCTCAGTGTAAATTGAAGACTGTTGCACAGTCTGAGAGCAACTAATTGAAACGTCGAACCACACTAGAGGCGTAACGATACATCAATCCACATCAATTCAGTGATCAACGAGCTCATAGCATCAATCCAGAATAAAAACAGACATGGGTGATCAGACATCATACATATATAATAAAAGCTAAGGTTGTTTTCCATTTTGTCTCATTGAGCTCAGGAATAAAAATATCAAATCATAATGTAGCTGGTTTGTGGGATATGATTTGATTTATGCATGGAGATTATGGTGTTAAATCAGCATTTGATATTGTCTCATATTGATTGCCAGCTCCTGAATTGAATCAAATCAGAATCATATCGTAGCAGCCTTTATGATATCTACAGTAGGACTGTAGAATTAATCGTAATTAAATTGTGATATTGATTCACACCTCCATGCGATTTCATTTCTAAATTATGAATAGTTTGGGATGTTGAAATAATCAGATTGTACATTATTTGCACATATGTTAACATTATCAAGATGTTCATTAAAGCATGTTAGAGGCGTAATCCCTGCAAAATGAAAAGATTTAGGGAATATTAACAGATACAATTAGCCCAGAATGCTGGCGGAAGTTAGCAACACATAACATTAACTACAAACAGACGATTCATTATAAATACTGTTTTCTTAATTAGAGAATTAGATAAAAAGCCTTAAACATGTTTGTGGGAAGATAAATATTTATAAAATCTAATACTGGAATGTGTCATTGTAACGTGGTGGTGGAATGAGGAAAAAAAGCTGCGGACAAACTGCTATTCATCTTTCAGTACGTATTAGGGTTTTATTTAATAATGTTGAATACATTTTCAGTGAGTATGTTTTGTTGAATTTTATTGCATGAATTCTATTACAGGGAAGTCATTAGAATACAAAAGTCAACATTACACTGAAAATGTTCAAATAACCCAAAACTCCTCTTCTTGTTGCTCCTTGTGGCTTCATGATAGAAAAAGGTGTGTTTATTTTGGCACAAAAATAACACTATACTTTTCATTTCCATAAGAATCCCTAGTACGCTGGCTCCCTTTCTGTTATGCTGCATTATGCTATTATAGATTTATAACAATAAACATTTAAAGTTGAAATAAAATCGTTGCAGAAAATCATGATCTCAATTTTATGCAAAAATATTGTGATTCAGTTTTTTTCCAGAATCATGCAGCCCTAATCAGCAGGTGTCACATATCAGTGGTTCTCTGCTAATTTGATATAATTTCATATTGAGATTAATATGTGATTTATTGCCTTATGTGTATTTGTGAGGCCATGGCAGATGTTTTTGTGCTACATTAACAGGGGCGTAACAGTTCCCTAAATTAAAGGGTTGGTTCAGCTCTCTGTTTTGAGTTACAGTTCAGTTTATGCCTTGTTGTTGTTGTTGTGTGTGTTAAAGAAAAATATATAAGGAAAACAATTTTGTGTTATATTAAATCACCATCAATACGTACAGCTGGCACCAGGGGTGAGGGAAGTAAGAGTGCTCAAGGTGCTGCTCATTCTGTATTAATGAGTTTACTGATATGGCAACTTAAAACTAGATGGGAAACTAATTGTGTGACTGCTGTGTGCGGAAATATATAGAAATGCATAAGAGTGAGTGAGTCATCATTTGTAATTGTGAACACAGCACACAGTGCAGCTCAGTGGTACCTTTACCGGAACGGGACTTGAACCCGGTGAACCCAATCACGGGGCCAACTCGATAAATGTTACACTACAAACTGCCAAAAGGCTGAAAAGTTGAAAAGGAGAATTTGAATTGATGTGTAAGTGGTAGAGGAGCTACTTACCCCGCGCTGCTGCTGATACACATTTTGGCCTCTACTAAATAATATGATGAGCTGGGTCAGCTGGGCGTTCAAATCATTTATATAAATAAAACAGTAGGTAGTAGTTAGTAATCAGTAGTAAGTCTGTAGATTTGAGTGTGGAAAAGTCTGGAATTTTGAAATGGAAAATGAGCTGGAACCATGTGTGGTGTGTGTGTGTGTGTTCTGGGCTGATGCATAGCCTCTGGACTTATTTTTATTGCTGAGATGCTCGGTTGGGCCCGGCTTTGTGCCGTAACATCTTCATGACGACTTTTCTGGATGAAAGTGAAGCGAGCAGCTGAAGGATAAATGAGGGGTCGTCATGGCAACGGCTGGAGTCCAACTGCATTGCTAAAAAAGAGGAAAAGTTGCACACACATCTCACACACACACTCTCCATCTCTCTCTCAGAGACAAACTACACGTATACACTCGTGTGTGTATGTGTGTGTGTGTTTTTTGAGGTGGAGAATGTGTGTATGTGTGTATGAGGGAGCGAGAGAGAGAGAGTATGTGTGTGTGTGTGTGTGTGTAAGAGAGAGAACAAAAATTCTCACACACACTCTCTCACTGTCCCTCACACACATTCACACACTCTCTCTACCTCACACACACACACTCTGCCCCTCACACCTACAGACTCTCCCTTACACACGTCAACACCCACTCCACACACTCCTCACCACACCACACCACACCATTTCCCACTGCACTATACTGCACCAGAGAGAGATAATAGGAGAGAGAAAGGGAATAGAGAGAGAGAAATAGAGACAGACATAAAGGGAGAAAGAAAGGGATAGCAAGAGAGCGATTAAAAGAAATGGAAATAAAGAGAGAGTGAGTCAGAGCGAGACACAGAAAGTGAAAAGAGAAAAATGAAAAAATGAGGTCGAGAAAGAGAAAAAGAAAAATAGTGAAAACAAGAAACAGAGCAAGAAAGAGAGTGAGAGATCAAAAAATAGAGAGAAAAATAAAGCAATTGAGATAGAAAGTGTAAGAAAAAAGGAATAAAATAGAGAGAGAGAATGAAAAAAAGAGAAAGAGAGAAGGAGCAAAGAGGAGTAGCAAAATAGAATGCAAGAAAGAGAGAGAAAAATAGAGAGAACAAACAAGAGAGGAAGAGAGCAAAACAGAGAACACGGGAGAGAGAAAAGGAGAGACCAAGAAAGAGAGAAATGAGAGAGCAAGAGTAAGAGAGAGAGAGTGCTACCTACCCACCGGGGACACAAGGGTGAAAAATAGCTTGAGGATGGATGGAGGGATGGAGGAGGAGAGGTGTTCACTGCTGTCCTGACACCCATAACACACACACACACTGCAGCATGCAGGCAGCTGCACTCGTCCCACCAGCGCTCATCACTCCGCCCCAGGCAGCACCACGAGTAAGGGAGTGCATGTGTGTGAAAGAGAGAGAGAGAGGAGGAGGCAGGTCAGCAGTTGTTACTGCATGTGATGTAACTGCAGGCAGGATGGAGGGATTCATGGTGCACTGAAAAAGAGATGCATGTTTGAGACGTGTCTACACTGCTGCACATACCCACACACACACACACACACACACACACACACACTGAGGAGCATGGATTGGAATTTGGATTATGATGATGAGTTGCTTGGTTTTGTTGGTTAATGTTCTTTTTGCTGGTCAAAGATTCAAAGCACAATCAAATGGGTCTTTTCCGCTAGCACCAAAAAACGTGACAGAATAGCAACCTGTACCCAACCCAGTACCCAACCTGTACCCAACCTGTACCCAACCCAGTACCCATCCCAATACCCAACCTGCACCAACCCAATACCCAACCTGTACCCAACCTGCACCCAACCCAATATCCAACCCAATACCCAACCTGCACTAACTCAATGCCCAACCTGCACCCAACCTGCACCAACTCAATACCCAACCCAATACCCAACCCAATACCCAACCTGCACCAACCCAATACCCAACCCAATATCCAACCTAATACCCAACCTGCACCAACTCAGTACCCAGCCTGCACCTAACCCAATATCCAACCTGCACCAGCCCAATACCCAACCCAATATCCAACCCAATACCCAACCTGCACCCACTCAATACCCAACCTGCACCCAACCCAATACCCAACCTGCACCCACTCAATACCCAACCTGCACCCAACCCAATATCCATCCCAATACCCAACCTGCACCAACCCAATACCCAACCTGCACCAACCCAATACCCAACCTGCACCCAACCCAATACCCAACCTGCACCAACCCAATACCCAACCTGAACCCAACCCAATATCCAACCCAGTACCCAACTATTAGTTTTCAGCACTAAAATGCATAATAGCACTAAAGTATTTTCCCTATACATTGGCAAGAAGATCGCGGCACTGTTGAGGTTTATGAAGCTTTTTCTCAAGAATGCTCTTCAGCAGTTGGTGAACCTTTGTGAAAGCAAAGTAAGAGGGTTTAAGGAACACCTTTGTTCTCAAGAGTAAATGAGTGAATGATTATTTGTCATTGTGAACACAGCACACAGTGCACCACAACCAAATCCTCTGATTTTGACCCATCCATGAAGGTGTTTGGTGCTTGTGGACTGGTACCCTCCGATTACGGGACCAACTCCCTAACCGTTGCAGTACCAGCTGAATCATTGGTGAATGATGTTGGCTGTTCTGCTAACAAGGGTTGTGATGTTAATCCCCCATGTTGAGCACTCGTTCCACCACGGGGATGCGACTGAAGCTTGCAATTTTTCAGGCGACAGCACGGGGGAATCCTGCTCTTTAAGATGACACTTGCACAAAGGTTTAGCTCCATTTTGTCAAGTGCACCTTAAAATGGAACACTTTAGACGTTATGCAATCAGAATGCGTTGGGTGAAATGCTTTCTAACACACCGTGCAGGAGTATGGAGATAAAATTGCTTTCGTGAAAATATCATTACTCACAGCTGTCAAACTGCTTGTAACGGTTGACGGGGAAATGAGGGAATTTAGCAAAACAACATTCTTTATTAAATAAAGAGAGGTTCCTCATATTTAAAAAGGTTTAACAATTAAAGAGCTTTCCACAACATGACACAACACTCTTTGGCTTTGGTTTTTAGTTGGTTTGCCCCTTGAGATGCTAATTTGTTACCGAAAATTGCAACAAACCAAAAACATCTCAAGGGTGAAATGTGAGATTTTACTTATTATGTTTTATCTCTAATTATCTTATCTTATTATATTATCCCCTCTGGGTTTTGAGCCATGATAACTCTAACTGTTTATTAGAGCTATAATGCTTTGTTAAAGCTCAACCAATGTTTTTAAGACTGATATTGAACATTGATATTTGAGGTAATTAAATAAAAACAATTATGTGATAGTGACATATCAGCCAATATTTATTTCCTCAACATAACGGTTTTCCTTCAGATTTGATTGGTGTAGCTATTTGGCCCTGAACAAGATAAAGATTTAAAAAAAAATGCATTTATTTATTCATAAATGTTTCACAAATACAATATAGTTAATGTAAAGTTTTTTTTTCCAATTCAATTTGATTTATATAGCGCTCTTAGCAACAGTTATTGTCAAAAAGTGCTTTACATATAACCAGCCCAAGCCTCCAACAAGCAAGCCTGAGGACACAGTGTGCTTTTATAGTTTTGTTAAATGAGTGAAATGGAAAAGCCCTCTGATGGCCATGCTGTGTAACAACACATCTTGTTATACTCTACTGTTAAAATCTTCCACTTTTACATTTCTTTTAAATGTTTTTCATCTGCTGTTAAATTACTTTGAGTTTGCTTATAAAGACCAATAATATCGCTGCATATTTGATGCCATATTTAATCCCCACTTTGTGTGACGTTTAATGGGTTGGCATTAGCTTGATGCCAGGCTGAGTGACAGGCGTTTGTGGGTATTATTTTGAAGAGATGCAGTGTCAGAGATGAGATGATGAGACAGGAACGCTTGCGGATGTTATATCACTCACTAAATTTGGGAGAGTGGAGCAGACAAGGCGTGAGAGACGTGGTGAGGTGAGATGTGGTGAGGTTAAACAGGGTGTGGTGAGCCATGGTGGGGGGGAGGTGAGACGTGGTGAGGTGAGGTGAGACATGAGGTGAGCCGTGGTGAGGTTAAACATGGTGTGGTGAGACGTGGTGAGGTGAGATATGGTGAGGTGAGGTGAGACGTGGTGAGGTGAGATGTGGTGAGGTAAGGTAATACGTGGTGAGGTTAAGCAGGGTGTGGTGAGACATGAGTTGAGACGTGGTGAGGTTAAACATGGTGTGGTGAGGTGAGACGTGGTGAGGTGAGATATGGTGAGGTAATACGTGGTGAGGTTAAATAGGGTGTGGTGAGGTGAGACGTGATAAGGTGAGATGTGGTGAGGTAAGGTAATACGTGGTGAGGTTAAACAGGGTGTGGTGAGGTGAGACATGAGGTGAGACGTGGTGAGGTTAAACATGGTGTGGTGAGGTGAGACATGAGGTGAGACGTGGTGAGGTTAAACATGGTGTGGTGAGGTGAGACATGATGAGGTGCGATATGGTGAGGTAAGGTAATACGTGGTGAGGTTAAACATGGTGTGGTGAGGTGAGACGTGGTGAGGTGCGATATGGTGAGGTAAGGTAATATGTGGTGAGGTTAAACAGGGTGTGGTGAGGTAATACGTGGTGAGGTTAAACATGGTGTGGTGAGGTGAGACGTGGTGAGGTGCGATATGGTGAGGTCTCATGAGAGTCTCCTCTCCTCTTCCCCCTATCATATTCTGTTCTCCCTTCCTCTCCTTTTCTCTCCTCCCTTCTTATCTAATTTCTCTGCTTTCCTTCCTCTCCTGGCCTCTTCTTTCTCCTCTTTCGTCATCTTCTCTTCTCTCATATCCTCAGCTTTTTTTCTCCTCTTTCTCTTCTCTGCTCCTCTTTCCTCTCCTCCGCTCTCCTTTTTTTGTCTTCTCCTCTTTTCTTCTTTTCTCCATTTTATTGTCTTAGCCTCTTACTCACAGTTGCCCTTCTTCTCTCCTGTCTCCTTTGTCCACTTCCTCTCCTCCCATGTTGTCTCATCTCATCTTAAATTTTCCATTTCTGTATTACGTTCCCTCACCGTTCTCCTTTTTTCTCTCCTCCTCCCACCTCTTGTCCATTTTTATTCTCATACTCTCATTATTCTTTCTCCTCTCATGTTGTGTCATCTCCCTTTTATCTTCCCTCACCTCTCTTTTTAGCTTTCCCTTCTTCTTTCCTCTCCCTATTCTCCAATGTTTCCTCTCCCTTCTTCCATCCTCTCTTTTCATCTGCATTGCCCATTCTCTTTGTCCTTTTCTCCAGATTCCGCTTCACTCCTTTCATTTTCTTTTCCTCTCTATTTGAGCTTTCCTTTTCCAATCTCATTTCATCTTGCCTTCTGATTGTAGGTGTTTTTATCTTTCTCCTCTCCTTTCCTTTTTACCCTCTTCCCTTTGTTCCTTCCATCATGGCCTCTTAATCATCCCATGCTTCCTTTGTTGTCCTTCCTTTTTTCTCTCATCTCTCTTCCATTTTCCCTCCCTCATTCTCCTCCTCTTTTCTCCGTCTCTCCCTAATTCTTTCTCTCCTCTCTCTGCTCTCCATTCCTATCTCTCTCTTGGGTTTCAGCTAGAGAATGGTTGCTGTGGGAACATGGAGAGTTATCACAAGTGCGTTTACGTGAAGAACAGTGTGGGCGATGGAGAGAGCAAGCAGGAGAGAGAGAAAGAGAAGGACGGCGATGCTGCTGAAGCCACGAGACAGCAGGAATTTGCAGGAACAGTTTAGAGCAATAGTGTGAATAATGGAGGAATTAGACTACAGGAAAAGCTGTGTGTCGTTTGAGAGACATCAGCTTGGGTTTCATCTTGCATCTAATCGCTGAATCTCGTGTCGGCTTTTGCGTGTATGGAATGTGTTGAGAGGAGCATCACCTGTTGCTGTCAGTGTTGGTGCTCTGAAGTCCGCACCTGAGCACACAGCATCTGGCCGCCTCTTGTGCGCTGCTTTTAGGGAAAGGCCAGTCCCGCGTTCACAGTTCCAAAACCAGGACAGATCCCAGTACTAATCTGAGAAGAGAGTCTGATTACATTAACAAAGATAGATAGATAGATAGATAGATAGATAGATAGATAGATAGATAGATAGATAGATAGATAGATACTTGTATAGTTATATCTGATTATATACTGTACATCATGATCATGAATTTAGTATATATATGAGAAATAATTTAGTAATATATTATTAAACTATATAAGTCACTGATGTATTACACACATAAATACATAAATAAATACATACTAAATTGGTAATAATGATATCTGAAAGAAATAATAATAATAATAATAATAATAATAATAATAATAATGTAATATTATAATAATTTAATATAATATAATAATCCCATAATTCTTATTTATTACTGAATAATTATTCATAGCTTTCGAAATAAATAATTGACTTTTTAAGCATCTTTACATTTTAACACTCACAATTATACTCTCTGAATTATATATACAACTTACAATAATTCAATCATTTATTGTCATTTTCTATTACAGAACCTTTTTCTTTATATTATTTATATTATGATATATTATTTTTGTTATGATTTATTTAAAATAATATACAACAAATACTTACTAATAAACAGTAATAGTACAAAATGAAGGGGCGGCACGGTGGCGCAGTGGTTAGCGTTGCCGCCTCTATGAAGGTCCTGAGTTTGAGCCCCGAGGATGGCACTTGAGGCCCCTCTGTGGCTGAGATTTCGCGTGCTCTCCCCTTGTTTACATCAGGTTTCCTCCCACAGTCCAAGCAATGCAATATAAGGTTAGTTGGTGACTCTAAATTGGCCCTGTAAGGTGTGAGTGTGTGTGCCTGTGGTGTGTTGGTGCTTGCCCAGGGTTGGTCCCCGCCTTGCATGAGTATAAAATAATATAAAATGGTAATAATTGCCATAATTATTCTTTATTTTTAAATACTTATTCCTGGATTGTGCATAATAATTATGCACAAGCAACTTTGTTTAAAATCTCAGACATTTAAAGATAATTCAAGTTTGTCCCATTGTTACTGATTACATTGATTACAACCCTGGCTCTTCTGGGTGTGAGGATCCAACATCGTTTCCACAAGAGAGATGTTAAATCTGATCTGGTGAGAATGTGTGACGTGCACCAAGTGACGTCAAAAATGGCTAATTTTGGGAAGACATGGGGAGTGCTTACTGCTGGCTGCCTTTCAGATACCAGTGTAGCACAGTGCGTGTGTGTGTGTGTGTTCATGTGTTGTGAGGACTTAGCTGGTCCCCTAAGATGGGAAAAACGTGCCCATTTTATGGTTTGCGGGGACATTTATGGTTTGTGAGGACTGGTCCTTTGAGGAAAAAAAAGAATGTGCATATTTGTTGTGAGAAACTATAAGAGGTAGAATATTTGCTTTTGGGTACTGAGGCCACGTTGAGGTTAAGCTGTAGCTGTAGTATTAGTTACATCTAGTCACTACGGAAACAACTCACAAAGGCAGTAATACAAGTGTGTGTGTTTGTATTTAGGGGGCTTGTGAGGACCTGTCTGTCCCGTAAAAGACAGAAACAGCTATGATTTTGTCAATTTTTATTGTTTTATAGAAAACGTCCATGTTTTGTTCTACTATAACTAAAAGAGGTCAAATATGTGCTTTTGGTTACTGAGATTAATGTTGGGGTTAGTGTGAGCTCCAGTGTTGTGCTAGTTACTTCCAAAATGTACTAGATTATAGATGACGAGTGTTATTTCACAGTAATTGGTTCCATTCCAATATTACTGTCTCTGAATTGTAATATGTTACACGACCCCTGCAGTACTTTCGAGTTACTTTCATCAAAATAGGTGTGGAAGTAGGACTTGGCATTGTAAAATGTTAGAATGTAGTTTACTGCAGTTCATTCTACATCCAGTGGAGGGCGATGTGGTGTAGCATAATTTTTCTATTATTCCCAAGGTCTCGCGGTGTTGGAGATTTTTTGAATAAAAATAAAACGGCACTAATTTCAGGTTAAAAGTGTGTTATAATGAAACGAGTATAAGAGCATGTTTACAAGTATGCGGATATTTTTATAAATGCATATTTTTCATATGTTTGGGCCTTTCGTTTACACGTATCCACAAAATCTAGCATTTTGAAAAATCTTCACTTTGGAGGACCTTTTAAAAATATGCGTTTAAGGTGGCTACAACTCCGTTTACGTGTAAACGAAAGGCCCGAGCGTAAAACAAATGTGTTTATTTAAATATACGCATACGTGTAAACAGGCCCTAACGTTACTGAAAATGTATTAGTAATGCCTTAAAATACTGTGTAACAGCAGAAAGTGATTATTTGTCATTGTGAACACAGCACAACACACCACAAGCACATGTGACCTCTGCATTTGATCGCGTCGTACGTAAGGAGAAGTGGGCGCGTCCGAGGAGCAGTTCTTGGGGACAGTACCTTGCTCATGAGTACCTCAGTGATATTCTGGTCCTTGTATTCGAACCGGGCGAACGTCTTAAACGGAACACTATCAACTCCTCCAAAACGGGTTGTCCCAACATCGGTGAGCTGTAGTTTAGAGCGTTATTTGCATGTAGTCATTGCAGGAATCAATTTAAGGAGCTCACAAAGATAATAAAGAGTGTGTGTGTGTGTAGTGGGTATATGTGTGGTTGTGTCTGTGTGTGATCCTGTCAGGGGATGTCACACGAGATTCTGCTCATGATGAAGCGACTCCTTCCGTTAATTTTCTTGGCTATGGTCTCGTGGTGGTGAAGGTCAGCATTAGCAGCTTCAAAATGCCTCCTGAGTCGTTTGCTCCAGGAGCAAAACGACGTCACAACCGCCTCGAAAACACAGAACACACTCATCACCTGGAAGGATTGCCATCACCAAAGTATAAACGGTCAAAACTCTTAATGGAACCTGTGTCGCAAACCTGAGAAAATGACTCTGAAGGGAGATTTATTTGGTAGAGTGAACACACAGCTCTTTCACATTGAACCTTCTACCATGTTAGAGAACTGGCGATAAACATGTTTGCACCCAGGGAGCAGCGGGCATCATTCACCAAATAACATTTTACTTGAATTTGTTCTTAAAAAAGTTTAGACGTTCAAAATAGTGTAATATTATTCAACGGACAAGCTTATAGTGTAATGTTATACATCCGGAAGAATGAATCTAACGTTTTGCACAAACAAGTATGCAACAAAATGTAAGAGAGCTCTACAGCGTTTATAGATTCTGTTGTGACTTAGGAACAAATCTCAAATAAGAAAACTTTGGTAAATGTCAGAATCTTCTTGAACGTTGTATAAATTTTAAGACCAAATTTCTTCAAAAGAACACCTGGTGAATGAGGCCCATGGGTGTTCCCCGTTTTACCCGGTTCTGGGATTTGAGTTCCTAAAAAATAGAAGAGATTCCGTCAAACTGGACAAGCGTCTGCTGGTTCTTTCCACCGGCCGCACCAAAAGGAAGTTCCTCCTCTCCTCTCCTCTCCTCACCTCTCCAACCTGCCTGCAAAACGGACACACTTTCCCCCCTCCAACACCCATCTCCACGTCCCACTCTCTCCTCTCCTCTCCTCTTCCCATCCTCACCTCCGTCCCTCCATCCCTCCCCTCCTCTCTTCTTCTTCCCTCATTGGTTCTCTTTATTTTCAGCTTTATATTTCTGTTGCTTATGTCCCGAGTTTGAGTTGCCATCCCTCCGCCCCCCCACTCTCTTTCTCTTCCCCCTCCCTCTCCTGCTGTGTGTGTGTTTGTGTGTGTCTGCTTTAGCTTTATTGGTGCTGCTGAGTGCTCTTGCTTGTTTTTTGATGTCTCGTGTTCGATGCTGAGCTTAGCGGATGGCGGCGTCCGACTGAGAAGGATTTAGGATCGGCTGTGTAGAAGGCGATGCGTGATGATGGAGGAAGGAAGTACTCTCATTCTTTCATTCTGTTTTGAGTGGAACATTTTTTAGACTTGAAGCCCGACTTCTAATTTCACATCAACGACAGACGACACCTGGGAAAAATTTAAAAACCCCAAATTGGTCAGTGTCCGAGGTTTGACTGATCCGAGTGGCCAGTAGAGGTCAGACTTTCTCATCTAATATCAATGTGTAAAGCTATTTATGCATTGTTGAAATTGGATTCCGGCCTGTTTGATGGTTTGGGTGCTGTAACGTAAAGCTGATTGAGTTTTAGAGAGATTAGTGAGTTATTAGCTCATCCCATCGGGGTGCTGGGGGTTTTATGTAACTGAGCTGGTGTTAAACTGTGTAAAGGTGTGAGAGCCACTGCCCACTCTAGACCTCAAATAAATATTCAGCTGCTCCAGGCAAACCTGCTTAATATTTATATCAGCAGACCTGTGCTTATGACTTATTAATGAAGCCCTTTCCTGCTTATTTCCCTATTGTAGTTCTGGATTCGATTTGCATATCTTTTTATTTCTACCTTTTATCACGACTTTATTAAGCATTTTGGCAATTTGGACGTGTTGCGGGATAAATTTTGGAGCAATAAATTATTCATTTAGGCTATTGTCTTTGTTATTGGCGGATCGTTTAATAACCATGCTTTTCCGTCGTGGGTGTTTGTACATGTTGTATAGTATCAATACATATTTTATTTGATAAACATTTTTCTCACACTCTCTCTTTCTATCTCTCTCCGAATAGTAACCCCTATCATGCCATCGTAAACATAAAAGGTGTAATGATGAATAATAAGTCATGTTAACATACGCTATCTTTTAATTAAGCTTCAACAAAAGTCTATGCAGTTTCGTGTCATTTTTATGAGTTTTCAGTTACAACTATGTTTAAGGTTGAACCTTTACTGAAATTTGCTAAAACTAGACTCAAAGTACTGAGGTGAAATAATTTTTGCACTAACTTTGTTTTAACTTGAAATTTTAAGGCAGCAACTGAACTCACGTTTTGAAGTCGAACCAGATTTTTCTAGTGTTTTCACAAAATTATTTTGCAGTGTATGGTGTATTAACCAGGGCTGTGCAAAATTCAGAATTTTAGAATTGATCTTCATTCAACTGATAAATGTGAATTGGAATTTGAATTCGAAAGACAGGAAGTGGAATTAAATTCATTGTAATTAAAAGAAATTCCACTCAGTCTCATAACTAAAAGAAATCATTTTACGAAAATTGTTTTTTAACATTTATTCTGCAACAAAACATACATTTAATCTGAAAAATGATTCCCAGTTGCCTGGACATGTAGAACAATGAGTTGAGAATAATGAGAATGTTTTTTGTTATAATCTTAGTACTTAAACTTATCATAAAAATCATCTTTTATTCCAGCAAATAACTGATTGGGCGAAACTGCTACATCTAATTGTCAAAAGAGAATGTTACATGAAGTGATCATTAAACGGATCAAACTGAATTATTTGTTCTATGAATATCCTTTTGTGTCAATAAAATTACATTTTACAAGCAGTTCACACTGCACATAATTTGTGTAGAATATTTAATGCACACATTAGTAATAATATTCACAATACTATTTTATTGTGAAACATCACCTAAATAATATCTTGCATGACTTACTTAGAATTTCAGTGAATTTTAATTCAACTTCCTTTCATTCAAATTCAGATTGTAGTTCTGCACCCTGTTTGCTACCTCAACTCAAAATTCAACTCAAATTCATGAACTGAATTGAAATTCATGGGTCAGTGTCAATTCACTTCTGAATTTTGCACGTCCCTGGTGTTAACTCATTCACGTTTAGTCATAGCCATAGTGTTACAGCTTTTACAGTATTACATTTCTGTGAGCGACTTAAAATCCCACCGAGAACTCACAATGGAAGTGAGTAGAAATGGCATAAATGATTGTTTAAAGTTGAAGTAAATGATAGCGGCATGTTAACATAAAGAATTGATCATTTTCTGCATTTTGTCCAAACCTCGTGTAATCATTATGTAAACATAAAGCTCAGCTCGGTTCTGCCTGGCTTCCTGTACCAGCCCCTTAAGCATAAGATCTAACTGAAATCTGGTGCTAATCTCTACGTGAGTCTGCGTTAGTGCTGCTGGTAGTGCTGCTGCTGCTGCTGCTGCTGAAGTGTTCGTAGCGTATGCATGTGGCTGTCCTTGTTGTCTGTTGCCTTTTGTTTCTTTCTTGACGTTTTTCTCTCTCTCTTTTTCTCTCTCCGTGTCTATCTCCTATCCTCCCTCTCCCCTTCTCTCTCTCTCTCTCTCTCTCTCTCTTTCTCTCTCTCTCTGTCAGGTCTCCACCCTATTCCACCTGTTCTCCTGCTTGTAGCTCTACCACCACCTTCTCCTCCTCCTCCACAACTGCTCCTCCTCCTCCTCCTCCTTCCTCTCTCCACACCAGTCTGAGCGCTAACAACCCTCGAGCCTGCACCAGTACTGCTGCCCCGCTCGCCTGCTCCTGCCCCAGCCGCCCTGCGCCCTGCCCCCCGCCCGACACCCGGAGGCAGGCCAGGTAAGGCAGGCCCCACCCCCCACCACAAACCCAACACCCCACCCCGAAAAAACACACCACCCCAAAACCCCACCTTCACTCTCTTCTCCTCTACTCACGTTCCAAACCTGCCCTCCACACCCTCTCCTCTCACCTCTTACTCCTCCTCTCGCTCCACACCTCTTACTCCTCACCTTTCACTCCCTCCTCCTGTTACTCCTCACCTCCCACATCACTCCTCACTCCTAACATCTTCCTCTCACCCCTCACCTTTACCCTCTTCCCTCCTCCTGTTACCTCTCACCACTTACACTTTATTCCTCTCACCCCAACCTCTCACCTCTCACCTCTCATCACACACCTCTTACTCCTCACCTTTTATCCCCTCCTCTCCTCCGGTTACTCCACTCGCCTCTCTATCATCCAACTTCTACTCTCTCCACTCTCACCCATCACCTTTTACCCTACACCTCTCACCCCTCAGCTGTTACCATTAAACCTCTTACCTCTCATGTGTCACCCTTGACCTATCACTCCTCACCTCTTACCTCTCACCCCTTTCCTGTTACCCCTCACCTCACTCCACTCACCCCTAAACTCAGACCTCTTACCTTTTTCCTCTCATAACACACCTCTTATTCCTCACCTTTGACTCCTCTTACCCCTCACCCCTCATCTCTTACCCATCAACTCTCCTCTCTCCACTCTCACCCCTTACCCTTCACGCCTTTCCTCTCACCCCTAATATCTCTACCCTTCACATCCCTAACCTTTCTTCCATCTAATCTTGTACCCCTCTCCTCATGCCTTTTCTCTCACACTTCTCTTTACCCTCACCTCTTCTGTCTCACTCCTTTCAACTTCCCTACCCCTCTAAGCCTAATTCTCCCTCTCCTTTTACCTTTCCCAAACCATCTTACCCCTTACCTCTCACCCTTCACCTTTTACCCCTCACGTCACCTCTCCCCTTTTACCTCTCGCAGCTCATCCCCACTTTTCACCTCTCCCCTTTTACCTCTCATCTCTGACGTCCCACTCCTCACCTCTCGCCCTTCACTCTCTTCCTCTTTTCACTTCAGAGGCACGACATTACAGGAAGTCTCACTACATCAGTGCACCACTACATCATCACCCAGAATTAATGCTAAATTAATGATGCTTTATTGCCTTTAGCACTTAAAAAGCAGTGGAAATATTTAGGAGGCACCAGCTAAGCCAAATAAATATCTACTCATTGGTTGTTGTTATTATTAATGGAATAGATGTTAATTAATTTTGTCAGTTCCTTCAGTTGAGTTTCTGACTGTTCATAATGAAATTAACAACGTGATCTGATTTTATATAAACGTGATTGGACCAAAAGTGATAAATGTCCAAACAGTTATTTGAATGAAGGTAAATAAAAACAAACTGAAAAATAACTTAATCTAGTATATTACCTGTTATATTCATTATATTATATTTATAATATATTATATTATATTATATTATATTTATAATTATATTATATTATATTTCCATGTGTATATACTATGAAAAAATACATTACAAAATAAATGTTAAAATTATATCCAATATCTGTAAATCAAATAGAAAATTGATAACTATCAATCATTAAAACAAAACTAAAACTGCTTAAATTCTTTATGCGTTACATACATAGTTCTACAGTAATGCAGTATAATATTTTACACCATGGACTAAAATTTACCGTGTACCATCTTTATATAGACTGTATTTACATAGTACATGAGAAGTGCAATGTACATGTTGTTGCAGAAATCAGTGCGTTGTCTCATACTAGTTATATAATAGTTCAAACTTAACACTTAATAGTAGGTAAAATAGTATGTTCTTATTCTGCTTATTCGTATGCTGCTTGTGATTATTATTGTACATGTTCACAGCAGCAGTATTTGGTTGCCAGTTTGTGAGGTGTTTTTACATCTATATTGATGAAGGATGACAACGTTTAATAATCAAGAAGTCAACACCAAGAAATGAAATGTCATCATCTCAGTTATTTCCGTATACAGAGAAGAGATAAATGGCTCCAGTTACTACTACAAAGAATATACAGATATAAATAAATATAAAGTCTAAACTAGAGGTAGAAGTAGAACATGTAATAATGTAAATAATGGTAATGATCAGTGAGTTTGTGTTGCTGTGATTCCCAAAAGACGCTGATCTCAGACCTGCTGAGCGATATGCTCACAATTTAATTTACAATTATTTTCTGCCTCCGCTCCCCAGCGCTCAATTACTACACACACATACACACACACACACACCCCTAAATAATACCTGCCAGAATTAGCTTTTCACTTCACACACTCACACACACACCACACACACCTCATATCGGTGGTTTGAGCACCGTGCCTCCACTTTGTCAGGCATAGATCACACAGAAAGCTTGAGCCACAATGCGATACTCTTCCTCCCACACACACTGCCTGCCACTTCCTTACACACACACACACACACACACACGATTTAGCAGCACTCTTCTCCTTCCTCATCTTCTTCTTCATCTTCTTCATCCCACTCGGACTTCTCCCACATGCTGTCTGTAGCGGCCATAGTCCCATCATCCTCCATTCCTCTCACACACACATGCACACACACACACACATCTGCCCACTTCCACCGGCCTCCCTCATCATGCTATTACTGGAACACTTATTCATAAAAATACATAGTTATTAGAGCTGAAGTTACAGGTTATTTTAGAAGTAGATGAATTTGTTGATCAGTATTTAGATTAATCAGTTAGTCTGTTAATATTCCTGTCACGCCCTCCATCTCTGCTTCCTGTTTTACCCTCACCTGCTCATGTATGCACACCTGTGCAAGTCACCCTGTCTGCTGTCTACTTCTTATCCACATCTGGGTCCTGTAAATGAGTATTATTAATACTATTATTATTATTATTATATTATTATTATTATTATTATTATTATTATTATTCTATTATTATTATTATAGCACCTTTCATCCACAGAAATACAGCAAAAAGTAAATAACATGGAAACAAGTATTATTAAAGGAATTAGCAATAGAATTTAAATAATTGAAGATAAATAAAACAGACAAAAAGACAGTATTAACACAATTAAATGGATAAAAAAACTAAATTAAATCATTTTAATTTTGTAATTGATTCATTCATAATCACCCATGAAATATACAAATCTGAAAGATGAGCATGAAAGCTTAATCAAATGTATTTGTGATATTAATACATGATGTTAAAACACAAAAAATAATTATTTAAAGTGCAAGTTGTTTTTGAAAAGAGAGGATAAAGTGCAGATAAGTAACTCAAAATAGTAGCCAGTGAGGGGCTGTTAACTGAAAATGAGGTTTCTACTTTTACATTTTTAAAAACATTGACAAATTTTTATAATCAACTTTATCAATAAAGTCCTAAAATGTATAATTTCATCGCTGTCGGGCGGAAACCTTGTAAGTCCATTTTTGGTTAATTGTTAATTTTTTGTCATAAAACAAATCTATTGGTCAGTCTTCACATTGGACTGACAGTTTTATAAATATTTAACCAATGAAAAGTATTGAAAATATTTCTATTTCATGTCTAATATTGTTTATATATTTATATACAATGTTCATATATTTAGAATATACACCGTTTTTCCAATTTCCTGAAAAGTAATGGTTTTGGACATAAATAGTTTCCACCCGACAGCGGCAAGTTGTAGGTCAGCGCGAACTTTATTGTCATCTCAGTATACAGACAGGGGCGGTGCTGGATTAGTGGTTAAGATGCTCGACTCTGGGCCAAGAGGTCGTGGGTTTGAATCCTACCTCCAGCAGTACCTCCACTGGCTCCCTGAGCATGACAGTTGCTGCAGGGAGACTGTCCCTGAAATGAGATGGAAGTCGCACTCTGGATAATAAGCGTCAGCCAAATGCTATTTATTTACATTAACAACATTGGCAGGCAGCTCTTATCCAGAAACAACTTCCCCAATTTCCCTTTTCAGGGACAGTCTCCCTGGAGCAACTGGGGGGTTAAGGGTCTTGCTCAGGGACCCAGTGGTAGTAGTGCCAGAGGTGGGACTCGACCCCCAACAACCTCTCGGTCCAGAGACGAGGGTCCTAACCACTAGATGACCACCACCTCCACCACAACATTGATGTTAATGTAATGTACGTAGTGCACATACACTCCCAAATGTGAGCGTCCAGGGCATTAATTGGCACATGATGTAAGTCTGCCACCTGGTGGATGCGGTGGGTAACTGCTTGGTTCAAGATTTTTATTAGAAGTAGAAAGATACACAGCTCTTGGCTAAGAGATCAAAAATTTAACATCTTACCTGCCAGCACTACCACCACACTGACCCTGGGCACGACCTTTAACCCCAGTTTGCTCCAGAAAGCCTGTAATTAGGAAAATATCAATCAGCTTGAATAAGAGCTAAATGTAGTAAATGCTGTTTAGAAATGGGTTGTTAATGTTAGTTTAAACTGAATGAACCAGATCAGTGTTCAGTCCACAATGAGCGCTGTACAATAGACAATATACATCACGAAATATAAAATACAGTATACCACATCATATACAATACCATCTATTAAACAATATACAATACAAAATATACAGACATATACAGCACAATACACATTTCAAGCTTTAAAGTTTACTGTCCAGTATACCATATAAAATACAAAATATGTAGTACAATATGTAAGAAATTAGCAGGTTATGTGAGGTACGTGGTGAGAAAAATAAGACAAATATACAGTATGAAGTGACTACATCAAGTGCTACTACAGATGATTAACTGTTCAGCTGCTTTTGGAGGTGAATTAGTAAATCACAACAAAATTACAAACCAGTTCTATAAAATATGTAATATATGTTTTAATGTCAGAGTCAAAGTAAACTTTATTGTCATCTCAGCTATATACTGTACAGGTACACAGGGAGGAGAGACGACATGACTCCAGTTTTAACAGAACAAAGAACAAGTAACGAAGGACCAAATAAGGCGCATAGAATAAACAATCGAATATAAAATATACACTTTTAAACTAGAAGTAGAAAGAGAGCCAATTAGGATGTGGTATTCAGCCTACAGTTGTGGTCTTGGAGTTGTCTTTACACTGAATGTGCGTGAGGTCAGTAACAGTTTCAATATGAAAAATTCTTTACAGTCTGTGAGAGAACAGTATCTAGATCCAACATGCAAGTCTGATCTAGTAAGTGCAGATATAGTGACAGCAGTGGAGAACGAGAGTCAATAGATGTACAAATATGTAGGAGCAGTGCAAAAATTGTGCAGATATTGTAGCAGCAGTCAGGAGAAGAGGATTACAATTTTGGATTACATCTGGCATTAAATGTGTGTTAGATCATCAGTCTAACACCTAATGTCTATTAAAAATGCAGTTGAGTTGTGTGATGGAGTCGTGAAAAGGCAGAACGTTTTTATGTGAAAGTCAGGTTGCGTTTCGGATTTTCTAATAAGAATATGGATTAATAATAATTATTATTATTATCATGAGTGCAATAGAAAGAAACATATTAGTGTCAAAAAAGAGTTAATAAATCACTCATAATCAGCTTTTATCAGTCCATATGCTCATCTCCATTAATCTTCCTCTCTTCACATTAATCTCCTCTCCACATTCATTACTTTTATATGTCTGAGACTGTCTGTCTCTCTCATTTCCTCTCTCTTTCTGTCTCTCTCTCTCTCTCTCTCTCTCTCTCTCTCTCTCTCCTGGTTCTGTCTATTCGCAGAGAAGAGGAAGACGACGACATCGCTCATCAGTTCTGTTGCCCCGCCTCCGAATGCAGTAGCCCCTCCTCTAGGTAACCAGCGACCCTGTGGCCCCGCCCCCCAACCTCGCGCTTTAGCCACGCCCTTTCTCTCTCTCTCTCTCTCTCTCTCTCTCTCCTTGCCGCCTGGAACGGAGCAGGGGCAAATGCTCTCGTCAATCAGCGAAGGCGGCTGGACTCCGCCCACCACCACCACCAACACGACAACCTGCTCAGCGTCTCCACTGAAAACAAACTCCAGTGAAAACAAACCGACAAACATGAAAAGGAAACGTTGAAACTCCCTCCTTTGCACTAGCATGTTCACCCCGACCCTGCCACACCCCCTTCCTGCTTAAGCAAGATAAAGGAACGCAGCAAAATGGGATTTAAACTGAAAAGAATGGCCCTGAAGCAGAAACTGGAAGGAGAGAGAAAAGAAGACGAGTGAAAGAAAGAATGAAAGGAAGAAACGCTACGAAACAGTCGAGCCCTTATCCTCCGCCTCCTCGCCCTTCTTTTCCACATTTTCTCCCCAGTTTTTTCCACCGACTTGTCTGTGGTTTTTGTCACGCTTTAAACCCACCCTGTCGCCCGTGTGGTGTTGCAGCGTGTCCTTTTGCGCCACTAAAAACCCCAATCGTTTGTGATTTTCCTACGCCTCATCAGAGACACTTCAGGACTCTCGGTGTGTGAGAAAAGTGGACATTTATGTCTCGTACGCCGTTTCAGGTCGGGCCGTGGGGTTGAGGTAGGGGTTGACTCTCTAAATCGTGTGTCATTCCTTCAATGCGCTTTTCACTTTAAAAACCAAAACTAAATATCGCGTTCTTTTTCTTAATATTCTTATTTTTCCAAAACTATACTGAAAAAAAAAAAAAACAATAACGAGTGCAATCTCTGTGACTCCAACTGAGATGAAGTGGCTCAGATAATCAATGAATTAACGTATTAATGATTCAAGAGTCTTTATTTGTCACATACACAGTTATATGAGTACAGCATGTAGTGACATGTTCCTGAAGCATCAGAAAACAGTGTCAATCACAAGATAGAATTTAGAAATTAGAAGTTAACAACAGGTTAAGTTAAAGAAATCTTATGATAAACTTAAACATTAAAGCGTAAAAATATAGTAAAAATGTTTTCTAATTTTCCATTTGTGCTCAAATAAAATATGGAAAACACGTTCACATTCATATTCCATTTTTATGAAACTCAAGTGGCCCAAAATTACCATTAGACGCATTAAACATGAACATCTTTGATGAAGAAGGATAGCCCTTTTATATATGCAAGATGCAATTTTTATATATATATATATATATATATATATATATATATATATATATATATATATATATGTATATATATATATATATATATATACACATATATATATATATATATATATATATAATATACATATATATATATGTATATATATATATATATATATATATATATGTATATATATGCTGTATATATTTAGATGCTGTCAGGTGAAAACCTTGTAAGTCTATTTTTGGTTATTTTTATTTTTTGTCATAAAACAATTGGTCAGTCTTCACATTGGCCTGATTTTTAGAAATATTTAACCACTGAAGTGTTAAAAACGGCTTGGTCATATATTTTGAATGTATATTGTTTTTTCATTTTCCTGAAAAATATTTTCTTATTTCATATTTTGGTATTTTTCATCATAATCACGGCCAGGACAATTATTTTGATTATTCAAAAAAATTTGGTTAATATTCTCCTCAGTGTGTGTTAACATAGTGTCCCCTTAAAAACCTACTAGTGAATATCATCATGTTGAAAAATGAAAAATATCTCAGCTTTAATAGTTACGTATTATAACCACAATACAGGTAGTCCCTGACTTACGATGGACATGTGCTCTGATGACACCATCGTAACTTGAAAACATTGTAAGTGAAGACATGGCGGGAGACACACAGAACTTGGGGGTTTAGAAGACATGCTTTTTTAGACATGTGTTCTAACACCAAGACAACTGAGCTCTGGCGTCTCACAAAGCGGGAGATGTGTACATCTTGGCAGCGTCCCAACGTATCGTACCGCATGTGCTGCTACATTTGCCTGCTGTGTGATACGTAAGATATTTTTACGATTTTGTCATATTGCCACCGTGATCATAAATCGAAAAATTGAACCGTCGTAACTCTGAGACCATTTGTAGTTAATATTTACAGTATATATTTAAAGCACATCTGCTGTATATACATCAGTCGACCACGTGTAACGCTGAGTCACGCCACTTGCTTTAGCAACAAAAGGAAATATGAGCGCATGTTTTTCCATATTCCATTTGATCACAGAATGATAAATCATAACTTTATTTTCATCATGATTTTGTAATCAAATATTGGGAAAAGCCACATTTTTGGGGATTTTGGTTTTTAGACTAAACAAATAAAGGAAGGAATGACACACCGACTCTCCAAAAGCCATATTTGAATGTAACTCTTCTGTAATATTCTCACCTCTCTTCTCTCTACCTCCGCTTTTTCCCGCTCTCTCTTTCTCCTTCAGAACACCAACACCAACGTCTCGGTGAGTGAGTGTGTGTGTGTGTGTGTGTGTGTTTGGTGTGTTTTATTCCATCAGGTTAAAACGTGTTCTGACCCTCTGTCTTCTCTCCAACACATAATCCAACAAGAGACTTAAACCACATAAAATATTCGGTACTGTACATAAACCAGTGAAAGCTGACGCTGCGGGACGCTAACGCAGAGCATGCGAGATTGTGGATTAGACTAGCTTTTACGGTATTGACACGACAGGATTTCACCGTCGACTCGAGGAATTAGATCTTAGTGAACCTGGTGCTTCAGTCAAGCTTTTTCTAAAAAACGTAGAATTGGTTGATAGATCGAGACTCTTTGCTAAATTTTCCTCTTATGGTGTTGAGCCAAGTCGTGTTGAGACAGAGTCGCGTTGACGAAAAATTTTGGTTATAATACGCAATAAATGCATTGATTTACCAGATTGACATTTTTTCAGACGTTCTTATCCAGAGTGACTTTGGGGACAATATCCTGGGAGCAACTTGGGGACGAGGGTCTTGCTCAGGGACCCAGTGGTGGTAGTGCTGGCGGTAGGACTCGTACCTTCGTACTTGGACTTCTCAGGGGCCCTCTCCCCTCTTGGGGCTCTGGTAAATCAGTCCCACTTTTCACCCCACTACGACGCCCATGATCCTAACCATTAGACTAAGTCAATAAATTAAAGTGAATGTCAGTAAAGATATTGATATGAACACGTACACCGACATATCAATATCTGGTTACACGTTAGATGCTAAAAAACAGATGTTTATAAAACATTAGTAACACTTAGTAAAAAGTTGGTGGCGTAACGGTTGGGCATTCGACCGCTAAAGTTAGCACTGAGGTACTCATGGTCCACTGAGCATGGTCCAATCCCCAAGCACTGCTCCCCGGGTGCTGCCCAAGTCAGCTGCCCACTGTTCCTTCATGGATGGATCAAATGCAGAGGTCACATTTGGTTGTGGTGCACTGTGTGCTGTGCTGTGGTGTGTTCACAATGATGAATAATCACTCACTTTCAATGATGAACAAAACATTTACATAGGCTCCTAAATGATAATATGAACATTTAATATGTGAATTGTTCTTCATTTGAAAAAGATTGGTCAATAATGACGTAATGATTCAATAAATAACTAAACAATTACAAACATTTCTATATGTTAATAAAACCAAACCAAACATACCTCAGATGGACTGTGCATCATTCCTAAACGTTGTTAAATTATGAAATTATCATGTGAAAAATATTAGTAAATAATTTCTAAGTAGCTGTTATTATTATATTATAATTTTTAAGCCATTCAGTGTAATTGAAAGGAAGGCCGTACATGAAAACATTCCAAAAATGAATATAAATCACCTATTAATATGTAACATTAATTTACTGATGGTTTATGTCCACTGCATCCAGGGGTATTAGTCAACAAACAACAAACAAAAGATTTAGATGGGCGTAAAATTTCGGCATAGATATCGGCAAAAAATATCGGGCAAATCTAGCTATTGGTTCAATACGATGCTAATTTTCGTCTGATTCCAATACGATTCCGATATTATTGTGCATCCCTATTATTAACACATTAAAATAATTATTCATAAACACACCACCTCACTGTACAGATTCCATGTCCCACCATTGCTGTGTAACAACTTTACATTCTTTACAACATCATTGAAAACTGCGGGATTAAAGAGTTGATGTGATTCTGTCTCTACACGGCTCTGCTAGTAAATATGAAGTTTATTTAAATAAAACAGCTCAGGTACACATGCTAACAGTGCAAAGACGGCGTTCAGCATCCTCGTATATCAACACGGTGTTTCCATTGCTATGCATCTCCCACTCTCAACCTGCCCCCCAACCCTCCCTGAAGGGTACCGCCAGCACGACGTTCACACGGCCGCCAGGCTGCTGATGATGCATGTTAACTGAGGGAATAGCAGTTGTTTCGCATGTGACGTTACAGACGGCCATGTTTGTGGTGTGAAATGCTGTTATTACAGGAAATGTCTATTTCTGACTCTCCTTCTTCATTGGCACAGGCTTTTCCATTCTTTTCCGGTATAGTACGGTACACTTTTCCACCCTGCGGTACTTCTGTGGTATTTTTTTCCACTGCGCCGTGCAGTACGGAAGGTCATTTTTCCACTACACGGTACTGTGCAGTCCAGTACTTTTCCACCTTTTAGGGTTTCCTACTGGCCAGTGTTTTGGCAATCACTGGCAAATACATTTCCCACTAGTGGCAATTTGTCATTGTTGCCAGAACAACTTGTGGCAACATATTCTGGCAAACCCGACTGTTTGGCATAAATTAACCCCAAGTTTGCTGCAAACCTGCCACAAGCATTTTGTTTTTGTAGGGGTTAGGGTTTACTCACATTTTTATGAAGTATAATGCATCCACTTGAGAAATTTATTGCTAGTTCAGAAAGACAAGAGTAGAATCTTTTTCCCACAAGAAAACTCATTAATTCACAAAACAAAGTGGAAATTTTCCCCATGAAAACTTCGGTCTCATTCACTAATATCTAAGTTTTTGTCTTGAAATTAGTCTTGAGGACTCATGCCTCTGTCATTACAAAAACAAATCTCAAATATAACATCCTGTCAAAATGTTCTTGAAAGCATTGGTGAATAAGGCTCATTATCTCCTTGAATCTCCTTAATTCTCCCTAATTTCTTTAAGTGAATGCATTCCGCTTCTGTACACTTATATAGGTCGGTAAATCTGTATATTTTGAGAGACAAGGAGCAGCTTTTCTCTGCTTTTGCCCTCGGGTTTCTCGCTCTGCTGCTTTGTGAGGCATCGCTGCTGTCAGTCGGAGCGAGAGATCAAGCAGCTCTGACAGTTTGTCTTCCCCACGTTTATCCCAAATGGGCCTCGCGTCAGAGCGACTACAGAAGTCATACGCTCCACGTGTTTTAACGTTCTCACCGTGATAACTCAGATTGTTTTGTTCAATTCTTAAAGACCCAACAACGGGGTTCAGTGAGATTTGAGCCTACATAGTTTGTGACGTTATTTTGTATGCGGTTCTTAAGCAGTGTTTAGTTTCCACTTTTAAAGAAAGGTCTTGTGCAGAATATCTGCAGGGACTCATAAAATTGGGCACCACAACGTCAGTGGAATTTTTAAATGAAAAGGTTCTGAGCCTCTTTTATACATGCAATTTCACTGCATAAATGTTCTGGTAATTTTAGGAGAATTTTGACGTACATGTGAAGGAGAGTTGAAATGCAAAGTTATTCCAGGTACAGAAACACTGCTGTAGTCACTAAGTAACCAGACCCTCCAGAATTTCACAATGTGATCGGAACTATTAACGCAAATTCAGCCAATCCCCGCAAATTCATTACTACCGTGCAATAATGACCAATTACCTCAGCTTTTCTGCAATTTTGACCAATCATTTTTCCCACAAAACATTGAGCCATACGTCAGCGAACTCACTTCCTTGTTATGTTTAGAAGACGCAGGAAACATGATATAACGTGATAAAAACGCCTCACATTTACCTTCAAAAATAACTAAAAGATTAATGGTTAATAAAAATAATAGCGGTTTTGTTCTCTTCATTTTTATTCATTGTTAAAGAATCATTATAAAGGGGGACAAAATCACAAATTTTTCTGCATCTTTTACTTGCAACGTTATTGCAACAAAACGCCTAAAAACGCAGCAACTTTCCTCACAATTTTTTTGAAAAGCTGCTGCAAAATCAGGTATTTTAGTCCGCAACAATCTCAAAAAAGGCCTCTGAAATCCTGGAGAGACTGAGTAAAATACTTTTGCTGTTTTATCATATATTACAATATAAAAATATCGCAACCAAATGACCTATAATTTGAAAAGAATTATGCATCCTGGAATGACTGGAGTGATTTCAGAATCAACTACTGATTGTTTTTGTTGCAACTGCACATAAATATGTTAAATAACAACATAAAATAAAGTATAAAAATCAAACGCTAATATAATAATATAATATAATAAACCATAAAAACTTGTTAAAAATGTTTTTAAAAAATTAATTAATAAGTAAGGTTAACCTATTTCTTTTATTTACACCAGCTTAAATTTGTAACAATAATTTATAAAATTTCAACTAAGTTTTAACAAGTTTTGAATCAGTTAACAATAATAAAAATGAAGATTCCAGATTAACAGTACCTACGGCTGTGTTTAAAGGTAAATGTATTAATACACCACACACTATAAAAATATATCCACCTGGTTCAACCTAAAAACGTAAGTTCAACTGCTGTTAACGTTTGAAGTAAAATCAAATTCAACGCTTTATTTTAAGAAATCCCCGTTTGGTTTTTCACTTACAACTTTACCTTCTACATGAATATTGTATCTGGTTTACTGTAAAATGTCTGTTACTGGAAACGACCACAATATATTTCTTATTTCAATACTCAGAAGTGTCATATTTATACCCCCACTCATAAACGACTCAAATACATACAGATGAAATAAATCATTGTTGAAGTAAATGAAAGAAGTATGTTAACGTCACTTATTGATCAAATCATTTTTACAATGTAGAGTCAAAACTGAAGCACTTGAGAATTTGTTCAACTTCAGGCTGTATTTCTGTTTAACAGCAAATCCGTTCCAGGGCGTTGGTTAAACACGCAAAGTGCTGCGTTCACAGCATTCCCGCGCCATTTCAACACTTTATGGGACTAAGAGACGACAATAAGCCCCGCAGTTTTGCAGGAATGAGAGAATGTAGAGCTGAAAAGACTTTTCAAGCGGAAATATGCCTGGCACTGTGTGAAATGGGCTTTATAAAACCTTCACGCTTTGCTGTACGAGTTAAAATCTGTGTCTCGTTCTGTATAATTCCTCCATTATCGTTAGCAAGTCATTAGCCACATAATATGTTTTAAGCAAACACAACACCACAGTTCTACAGTGTTCCACACTCTCACGTTGTACGGCGTGATTGTTATTTTTGGAAGCGGATTTAAACCGGGGACCTTTCTGAAATCTCATTGATGTTTTCAGTAGGGATTTTTATTTTCCGAGTGAAGCGGTGCGAGGAGAATGCTAATGAGACACATACAAAAAGAACTGACATGAGATTTAGACTCTGCTTGTAGCTGCACGGCCGATTCCCGGCGCTGACGTAGCGTGAGCTGCTGAAATTCCACTACGTCCACGTTTAGTGCGTCCTGACGGAGGGAACGAGCGATGAAAGAGCCCTACTTTGCTATTTTTAATTTCGCCCTCCTTCCTCTTTCCTTTTCTTTCCGCCATGCTGTAAATACAGACACACTCTCTTCTGCTCAGCTATGGAGGTGGAACATCCATTGATATCTGTATAGCCTATTACATGAATGATAATGGCTATGATATAATATTGAACTATTTAAAGAATATCATTTACTGATCTATATAAGAATGTTAAATGATGATGATGATGATGGTGATGATGATGGTGATGATGTTGAACATGACTGAATAAAACGAAAACTCCAATGATTTCAGATTCTTGAGTTTAATTCCGGGCGCACCTCCGGGGCGTGGAACCTCCTGCTCGGACGTCGTGCTGTCGCCACGTGCGATCACTGGTTCCTCCATAAGGCAAGGTGAAGGGAGGGGGTAATTTGATTAGCGTCTTAGAGAGAGTGTGAGAGGAGATAAATTGAGGTGAAGGAGGAGGAGGAGGAGGAGGAGGGTTGCAACCACGTGAAAGGTGTGGGGGTTAGAAGGAAAAATAACTGACAGAGGAATGACGGCCTCAACACTGATCCTCCACTCGTTTAGAATTCAATAAAAATGGAATCATTTCAGCGAAGCAGGTGATGTAATAAATATAGACGCTCTACCAACAGGCTGTAGCTGTGTCATCTTGTAGTGTCCTTATCCTAGAAATGAGATTTGTTTGGTGCTAATGCAATTCGACACCAGAATTTTGTGTTTTCTTGAGTGTAAATAACAAGCAATGTTTGTGTCCCGATGTGAAACTTAATTCAAGACCACGGTAGCCTCTCATCAGAGACCTGGGCTACATTTTGTTTTTTTAACAATTTAGCAGACACCCTTTTCAAAGCAACTTCCATTTTTCTAATTTCAAGGAAATTGAGAGCAACTTGGGGGTAAGAGTCTTGCTCAAGGACCCAGTGATGCTGGTGCTGGATTCAAACCCACAGCCTCTTGGTCCAGAGGCAAGCATCCTAACCTCTAGACCACCACCACGCACCATAAACAGCTGTACTTTTAGACGCTCTACAAACAGGCTGTAGCTTTGTCATTTTGTGGTGTGCTACTTAGTTTAATTCATAAAGTTATTTGACGCTAATCAGTGCTTTGTAATCTTAATGATTAGCATTATCTTCAATGCATTAGGCACAAAATTTTGGACTGATTCCTTTTAGATTCATCAAGCGCTTGCAAGTAAATCCCTTTATTGGGAGGAAGAAAGCATTTTGGGAAGGTCAGGGCTCAGGATGAGGAGTTGTTCTCATTTACCATTGCATTAGCATTGGCAATTGCACTAGCATTAGCTGCCTGCACTTCAACTTGGTCAGAAAGCCAGAGGAAAGGAGTGAGCATGGGATGGACGAAGTGGGCAGTGGAGACGGCATTTGATGTACGTGTGGAGGTCCTGCTAAAGCTCTCAGAGCGATTCTCCACCTGCACCTCCGGGCTGGGTCTTGTGGAAAACTGAGGAGTCGTGCTGGCTGGCGGGAATCTCAAGTAAGTGAAGTGTTTGGACACGAACCAACAAACCACGCACACACACGTATACAAAGTCACACACACACTGAAAATTTCCCAATGACTCGAGTTTTTGTTGTTTGTGATGTGAAACTTTATTCTGGATCATGCTGATCTCGTATTAATGGACTGCATAAAATTTGAACAGGACTTGGAGAAATGATTTTATTTTGATTTGCTAAAGCATGACTTTGTTACATGGTACACACATAGTTACACATACAGGACTGTTCACTTGGAGTGGCATCTGGAAATCACATTAAGTGGCTCTCAGATGGCGCTGTTTCTTGAGAAGGTCATGTTAGGTCATGGCTCATGATGGTCAAATCCATATTACAGGGATCTAGTGACTACATCAAGACAGTGTCACTTCAGCTATATACTTTAAGGTCTCAGCCTGAATCCAGACGGGAATCCCTCTCTCTGGAACGACTGCCTGATCCAAATTCTACTTCCAGATCTTTGAACAACCCTCAAGTTAGATCAGGGTTGTAACATAGAGGGACATTACAATATGCATGAGGTCTTTTCCATGTTTTCATTTTGCATCAAAGCTTTAGGTCACTAAATCGTTGTATTGATGTAGACAACTGTGCACAATCTGATGAGACAAGACCCAACGATTGCCACTGTGTGTCCGTGTGTGCATTGGGTAGCCACACAGTAATTTTTTACTAATAATCACTTTTATTCTTTGCTGTTTGCGTTTAAAACCATTATTCATAAAGATGCACAAGTCATCTAGAAATGGTTTGAAAAAAAAAAACTGGACTGCATGTCACTGACAACCTGCATTGTCACCGCAGACCGGTTGAAAACTCAGATATAATCAATTGTGGTCAGTTACTGCATCGATGCAGAATCGCCATCACAATGCATTGATTAAGTAACATCCCTAGTTATTAGAGTTGGGGTGAAGACCACCTAACCCAAGACCGAGACAAAACCAAGACCAGAATGTGTCGAGACAGAGACAAGACCAAGACTAAAATTATTTGATAGACCACTCTCAAGTACTATAGCACTACAAGTCCCACTGCATTTTTCCAGTACAAAAAAGCCAGACCTTAAACTTGAACATGGAACGAGGCAAGACTAGAAGCAGTAGTATGTTTAGAAGGACAGATGGAGCCGAACAAGTTATATAAAGAAAGAACAACTGATTAGCCATGCTTTACATGCACCAAAAATAAACTGGTGATTCAAAAATAGAAAGATTCCATGGAAGCCGCAGCGTCAGTCTGGCTCGGATCCCTGTCAGCATATTTTGTCCTACATTTTGAACAGGGACAAAGCGAGATTCCTGGAGTAATGCTTCCCAGGACTCGGTTACCTAGAAAATCTTCCAGTTTCCTGTTTAGTGTGGATTTTTTTGGTCTTGAAAATCGACGTTATAATTGGATTTGCACCGACCACTGTCATTGGAGTTAGAGCTGAAATGAAATCTATGTTAAAACAAGACAAATCAGTTCCCTTGACATTTGCTCAGGATAAAATATGTCCTGTAAAGTAAGCCAGTAAAGCTGAACTTCATCTCAGTCTTCAGGCCCCCGGCAGTCTCATTCCCACAGTGCCACTTGAAAATAAATGTTGTTTAGCAAGTTCGGAGTGTCTTCTCTGCAGTTTCATTTGGGGTGCCATCTGCTTGTTTGTGTATTAATTGCACGTGGACGCGAGATTGTGCACAGTTGTGGTGGTGGATCCCTCCTGAGATCGTGTCCCATTGAGTCATTTAACGATCTGGCTGAGTGTCATCATTAGGATTCCAAATTTAACACAACCGTGTTTTGTTCATCTCCTCCAGGAGGGCTTATGTGGTCATTTGGTGTTTATCAGTTCAGCAAGTTAAGCAAAATGCAATGGAAACTTGGAATTAACATTGTTTTACCCAGAAAGGTCACATTACATGATGCGATCACAATGATCATCTCCTGCCAAGATGAAATGGAGGGATTTCTTCAGAAATCTTAAAGTAGAGTGCCAGCTTTACTGTAGACTAGGGGTGGGCGATATATCGAATATACTCCATGTATCTCGGCTTGTTCCACATGCGATGTACTAAATGACTATATCGTGACCATTGAGTATAAATCCTAACGTCATTTTTAAACAGACAGCATGTACTTCGCTTTTGAGTTTTGCTTTTCTGCCTCGTCAAAGCAGACAGCTCGCTCCCCCGCCCATCCAGAAAACTCCTAGCGCACGTTTTGTACCGCTTTCGTGTTTCACACCCCTCCTATGGCGTCACATCAATGCCAAAACTAGAGTGCGCGAAATGGCTTGCCGCAAAAATTCAGCAGGCATAAATTTCAAAGTCGCGAGCATAAATGTGAAACTCGAGAGCACAAAATTAAGAATCGACTGCGTGGTTGTGACAATATTGCGCGCAAACTGTGTTAACTGTGTTAACTGTCGATGTGTGAAATGTCCTCGCGTGCAAAGTAGATTACCGACGAGCGGCTTTTTTGCTCAAGTGAGATTTCTACGCGCGCGGTTTGAAAGGGGCGGGGTTTGGCAGTTTAGGGGCGGGGTTTGGCAGTTTCTGGCTGCGAATCCTACTGGCCGATGGCTCCTGGTTTTGTGATTGACTGCACGCTACAGAAAGTTTATATAGAAAAACCAAAGATGACGGAGGAAGAGGAACAGCGACAGGTAGGTTAAACGCAAGTTATAGTTTATCGACCTTATAATAATAATTTAATAGTTAGATCTTACACGTTTAATAAGCACGCAATCACTGGCTCCCCTTGCCCACTTGTCTGTCCCCAATAAAATATAAAGTTTGCTATATTATACTTTGGTTTAAAATAAAAGCATTTACTGTGTTAAACTTTGGCTAAATTCATTATATTGGTGTTATTTTACGCAACATAGGGCCGTATTTATCATTTATACAGTGATTTAGAGGAAATTTAAAGGTATTGAGATATATATCGTGTATCGTGATATAGCTTAAAAATATTGTGATATTATTTTTATGCCATATCGCCCAGCCCTACTGTAGACTAACCCCGTTTACACATAGCCAGGAATCTGGAAAAACGATGATATATCCATGCGTTTTTGCTTTCCATTTACAAGTTTAAATCACTTAAAACGATTATTTCTAAAACATACAGCCAAAGTGGAGGTTTTGGAACACTCTGTCTGCATGTAGACAGAGTAAAATGGAGTTTTAAGTTTTCAGACATCACAGTATGCGACAGAAAATGCATTAGCGTCAGGTGCGCAACAGGAACAGCAAGTTGTGTCATTTGTTGTTTTTGATATGTTCAGGATTCTGATTGGCTTCCATGACTTCTATGCTTCTACTTACACTGCCGCCTATAGGTTTGACATGCTCATAATAGCTCTTGACGGTGTATTTATGCGGATTTGTGTAAATGAATACTTTTCGGAAAACGATCTGCTGTGAATAATGATTTTATTGAAAATGCCGAGGGGGACCAAACGTGGCCTAAGTCTTCTTAACTGAAGACTTTAATAAAAAGCATTTAACAAAATGCTGCCAATGGTGATGTTAAAAAGCTTTATTAAATATTGATCTTTGTGAAAATCAACTGATCCTGACTGATCTGACTTTGTCCTTGACCTTTGTTGCTGATCCAATCTCAGTCACTGGTGGGGTGTTGGGTGGGGAGGGTGAGACCATCAGAAATGGGGGTGCGCTGGGGTGCGATGAGTGAAACCACTGGAAATAAGGGGTGTAGCATGTTTAAAGGTTAATACATTTTGAAAAGGGGGTGTAGTGGATATGGAGGGTAAAATCTTAGAAATGGAGGTGCTTGTTTTGGATGGTGTGTTGGGTGAGGAGGAGTGGGATGTCAACAGCGCTGGGGGTGTTGGTGGGGAGTACAATATCATTTGAAATGGGGGGTGTAGTGGGTATGAAAGGCACTGTGATTTAAAATGTGCGGTGTAGTAGATATGGAACGCAAAACCATTTAAAATGGCAGGGCGCTTGTTGGGGAGGAGAGACCATCTAAAATGAGAGGGGTGTTGGGTGAGGGGGGCGATGTCATTTGGAATGGGGGGTGTAGTGGATATGGAGGTCAAAACCATTTTGAAAATGGGATTTGATGGTTGGCAAGGATCGCGGGATGTTGGGCGGGGATTTGAAATAGGGCTGAAGCGGGTATGAAAGATGCTACGATTTGAAATTAGAGGCTCTGAAAGTGAGTGATTATTTGTCATTGTGAACACACCACAGCACAGCACACAGTGCACCACAACGAAATTCAACCACTGCATTTAACCCATCCATGAAAGAGCAGTGGGCAGCTAACAAGCGCCCGGGGAGCAGTGCTTGGGGATGGTACCTTGCTCATGAATACCTCAGTGGTAACTGGATTCAAACCTACGACCTTCTGATCACAGGGCGAACACCCTACCATTACGCCACCAACTGCCAACAGGTGTTGCGTATATGGAGGAAATAGTGCTGGTTGTGGATTTTGAAATGGGGGTGTTTAAGTGGTAGAGGGTGGTATCATCTGAACGGGTGTGTGTTGGGTGTGGAGGCTGACACAGGTTGAAACAGAGGGTGGTGCTAGATGAGGAGGGTGATATGATTTAAAACGAGGGGAGAATCTGCTGTAAAAATGGGGGTGTAGTGGATATGAAGGGGAAAACCATTAGAAAATGGGGGTGGGGTGGTGTTGTGGTTGGGTTCTGGGCTGATACCATTTGAGCCGGATGGGTAGGAGGGGGTGCTATTTGAAATGGAGGTGGGGTGGTGGGTGAGAACGGTGATGCCATTTTGAATGGGGGTGTGCTGTAGGGGAAGGGTGATATTTTATTTGGATAGCACTTGTACAGCATGGAGGGTGCTGGGTATGAGAGACCATGCCTTTTTTAAAAGGGGGTGCTGGGTGGGGAGGTTGATACCATCTGAAATGGGGGCTGCTGTGTTGGGAAGGGGGATATCATCTGACATTTGGAGTTTGCTGGGTAAAGAGGAAGATTCCCATTGAAATGGAATGGAGGGGTGTTTGGGGTGGGGGAGGGTGATACCAATTGGAATGGACATAAACCATTAAACTACACAAAATTAAATGAACCATTAGATTACATATACTAAGACGAAGTGAAACCTAATAAAACACTTTTACTGTAATTTTGTTCCATGAAAAACATTTTTAGATAGCAACTGAAAGCTGTAGCCAACCAATGTTCTCAACAACATGAAACACAAAGAGGATGAAATGCTAGTATAAAAGAAATATTATACTTCAAAATATGTCACAATTACACTTCAAATTCAGATGCAGAGTGCATGTAATTTTTGTGAGGTGCATATCATTTACACATAATTCAGTAAATATCAATAGTTCAACCAAGGAGACCATTCAGTTTAGATTGACAAGTATTTTATTTGGCAAAAAACAAGCTGTCTTTAGTGTGTATGTGAAAGATTTTGGAGGAAGCCCGTCGCTTGGTCGCTGGTTCCCTCGTCTCTGAAACCGGCAGATCTGGCTGGGAGACCAGGCAGGAAGGCGAAGGAGCCTGCCCCGGACCAAGACGGGAAGCCGAAGGTGGTGGAGGGGAGCAGACGGGCGAAACCAAAAAGCTGTAAAGGCAGAGAAGAAGTCCAGTTTTACTGCTTATATACAGAACTAGGAGTTGTGCGATAGGACGTGCCGACACTCATTAGGTCTCCTTGTTTGAACTTCCGTATTCACTTCCATTTTCTATCCCTGCCACTCCCTAAAATAGTCTAAAATCTATTACAGCCGTTACAATGCACCATGTGTTTTTGAGAAAATTGGTTATTCTCTCAGGCAGGAAAGAAGAAATAAAAATAGCAACAGCAATGCTTTATCCACTCGTAATGCAACTGATGAAATAAGCATTTTCTCAGAAACAGATTAATCCTAGTTTTGGCCCAAACTGCAATGACATTAGATCATTTAAAATATAAAAGATATATGTGGTCTTTATCTAGTCCTAGAAGACCAGTAGTTCTGCAGATCCGTGCTAATATATTAGCAGTTAGTGGAGTCACAGACATTGTAGCTCTACATCTTATTGTAATAAATCATTTCTGCATGAACAAATATAGCCGAGCCTCAGCATTTGTTATGCAGTCTGACTTTTTAGCGAGGCGACATCATGCACAAATTAAACACTGCAGAGCAAAGAGCAGAGCAGAGGTGAGCAGTGGCTGTTTTATATTCACAGAATTTGATTTTGGTGTTGCAGTATGGTGATGTGATGTGATTCCAGGTGCAGATTTCTACACAGTGGACTTCGTTCACCAACCGTTCTTACGTTCTTACGCAAAAAAAAGTCCTAAAATTTCCTAAATGCAGCTTTAAAAAAAAATTGTGATGAATGTTGTGGTGTTTTTAGGTGTTTTGTTGCTATAAAGCTGCAGGAGCAAGTCAAAGTTGTGGACAAATTTGCGATTTTGTCCCCCTTTATAATGATTGTTTAACAATGAATTAAAATGAAGGCACAAAACCACTATTATTTTTATGAACCATTATTTATTAATTTATTTCTAAAGGTAAATGTGAGGCGTTTTTATCGCCTGCGTCTTCTAAACATAACAAAGAAGTGAGTTCGCTGACGTATGGCTCAACGTTTTTGCAAAATGAAATGACAATGATTGGTCAAAAATTGCAGAAAAGTTGCGGTAATTGGTCAAAATTGCACGGTAGTAATGAATTTGAGGGGACCGACTGAATTTGCGTTAAAGTTTTTCTTGAAAGCCAAAACACATTTCTTTAAATTAAGCCTCAATTTCCCAAAACTCTAAACACAAATCCTTAACTGCTCACTCAACTACTGAAACGTCCACTGTTCAGGTCAAAAACAAACTCTCCACTCAAAACCATGTAATCCTACATCTGAACCAAACTCTGCCTGCAGTAATCACACAAAAGGCATCAAATACATATCTACTACAAACTAGGGCTGGGTATCGTTGCTGATTTCCTGAATCGATTCGATTCCGATTCACAAGGTCATGATCTGATTCAATTCTCGATTCGATTCGATATCGATTTATTTAGAGATTTCTTTGCGTCAATACTAGTTTTGCTTGGTTATAAAATAACTTGTTTTAAAACCGAAGTGTTGCCAAACATCGGCCTTTAGGCCAGACGGTGATTTGAGCGGAGCAGCTTCAGCCGTGGCTCTATTTGGTTTCGGTTTCGCCGGTCTCACGTTTTTATAGCTCTCCTTGCGCGGTCGCGAGAAGTAGTGCATAGCCGCAGGAAAAGATCAATCCGCAAATTTTTGAATCGATATCGAATTTTTCGAACGAGAATCGATATTGATCGGTGAATCGATTTTTTGAACCCAGCCCTACTACAAACCAGGAATTACACACCAGCGAGCTCAGTTCAAAACAATACCTCAAAAACCTGTTACTGCAATGAATAATGGCATTTATGGTTTTCCCCAGAACAAACTCTTTTCATGACACACATAATATAAAGACACAACACCTATGCATTTGCGTCATTTTTTAAATTCCGTGATGTACTGTAGTTATAAGCCCAAACCGAGTGAAAAAGTAAATCAGCAGTAAAATATGCAACGGATAACGAACATAGAATGCAGAAGATGAAATGACCAATATCAAATATCAATATTTCATTGAAAACATTACTGTAACCAAACAAAACAAACACATTCATCCTGAATCAGCATCCCTTCTCTGGTCTGGGTCCTGCCATAAATTCTCATCAACATCACAGGCAATGTGAGCCCTAGCCAGGCAGCGGGGGAAGAAACCCCTTGTCTCCTTGCCCTTCCTCTTCCTCTTCCATCTCCTCTTCTGTGTCCCCTTCCTCTACCTTCAGGTCTTTGTAGATCCATTTGTCCAATACAAGTGAACTGACACATGGCCCTTTTGTCTAACAAGTGAAGGTTCTGATTGGTGTGTGAACAATTTGTTGGTTCCCTCATCTCTGAAACCAGCAGATCTGGCTGGGAGACCAGGCAGGAAGGCGAAGGAGCCTGCCCCGGACCAAGACGGGAAGCCGAAGGTGGTGGAGGGGAGGAGACGGGCGAAACCAAAAAGCTGTAAGCTGTGTGTGAACAATTCTGATTGGCTGTGTTTCCTTCTGGATAATTGTGTGCTCACTGGTTTCAGGCTGTGCTGACTTGAGTGAACCATATTGACTGCAAGTGCTTTCTGACTGAGTACATGGTGCAGGAATTGACAACTGATTAGATTTGCATGTTGCGTTTTGCAGTAAGAGTTAACCAAATCTGATTCATGTGTCAGAAACGTTGTTTAGTGTTTATGGCTCGGGGAGATGGGTGTGTCTTTTGGTATTTGGCGTAATGGTTTGGGAAATTTAGCTCATAAGCCTGCTAATAGTGTGTAAGCAATCGAGAAAAACTGTAATAGTTGTGATCGCAACATCGCAAAATCCTGGAGGGTCTGACTAGATAGTTTTAAAGGAACTAATTAAAGAACCAAAATGAGGAGGATAATGATGAATGAGGCCCAGTGTTTCCTTTTACTCGACTGGTACATCAGTATGGAACACCTGGTGTTCGCATTTCTGCAGTTCCCTCACACACACACACACACACACACACACACACTGCACTGCAAGCATCCATTCACACATCTGCATGTGTGTTCACGTGCAAATGTGTGTGTGTGTGTGTGCATGTGCAAAAGAGTGAGGAGAAGTCTCAAGGAAGCATCCATGCATTCCACCACAGAAAGTGAAAGAGAGAGGACGAGTGACGGAGAGAGCGAGGGAGAGAGAGAGAGAAGAAGCGAGAGAGCGAATGAGGGAAGGGGACAGCAAGAGCACTCGTTTCTTTCTCCAGTCTCATCTGTCTGAGTGGGACCTCTCACCCCCTCTCTCTCTCTTTCTTTCTCCTTTTCTCTCTCTTTCTCTTTCCCTTTCTTCCTTCTTCTTCTCTCTCTCCTGTGCAGTGGTAAGCTCTCATTCATTTGCTATCGACTTGTATGCTTTCCTGCTGCTGATCTCAGTGTGTGTGTGTGTGTGTGTGTATTTACTGAATTCTCAGCAGTGTATAGTGCATGCAGCTGTAATGTGGTGCGATACCTGCTGATTTTGCGTCTCTGCAGTTGCGTCGTTGTGGAAATAGAGAAGGAGAACTTTGCTATTAATACTTGTCAGCATTCGGGGGGTTTTTGCGAGTGTATCGGTGCGTTACTGCACGTCGTCCGGGTTGTGATGCTCTTCCACGTCTCTTGTCTAAAGCTCATTCATTCGTTGTTTGGGAGTGTTGATTAAAGTCAGCTGACTCTTTATTTGTGATTAGCATAGTGCAAATTAGCCGTAGCCGTAAAGGCCTTCTGAGATGTAAGTCTTTTAAAAACTCTCTTCTGGTCAGAATTGTGGCATTATTGAATATTAAAATGCATCATTATGTATCTTTGCATATTCATAAATGTGCCTCAGCCTCCTCTTATTTTATCTGTATTTTGTTGTATTTATATTATTGCTGATTTTATGGAAATTGTGCTTTAAGGAAGCAACCCCGGGACCCAGCGGACCTGAATGAAGTGAAGTGTAATGTGCCGGAGTGAAATGACTCTCAATAATTCACCAGTTAGGACCAGTCGTGTGCAGCTGCATGCCTGCCTCAGTGCTTGGTGCTCAGTGTGTGTGTTTGTTAAGGGATAAGTGTGTGTTTATTAAAGGACAAATCTGCTCCTTTATGCTCTTCCCAAAACACATACTGTAAATCTACTTCTTCTCCACCAGCACAGGTGCGTCTCCTGGATAATGAATCTTTACGTTCATGAGTTTTTGTCGGAGTGTGTGGTGCGGGAAAAGGGCAGAGAGGTCAATAATGGTTTTGTAACACATGGGTTTCAAACCTTCGCTGGATTAAAGGTGAGAACGAGGGATGAGGAGGTTGAGGATGAGGATGAGGAGAAGCTCACGGAGCGAATGATAAAATGACACATTGAGAAATCCAGTGACAAGCCCAGAAATCCAGAGGGACCTTTTGACACTTCCCTTCTTGGAGAGAAAGGGGGGATGGGTGTGAAGGAGAAACGAGGGGATGCTTGGAGACAGAGATCCTGCTTTTAAAATTCAAGATTCAGTACACTAGTATATAGGGTTACGTACTGGTTTTTTATATAGAAATAAAATGAAAGCGATACATATGAATATACTGTACATAGAAAGTTACTAGGTGGGAAAATCACAAGTTTCATCTTGTTACGATATTGATATTGATTCATTGGGTAACAATCTGACGTCTGCCGATATCACAAAGTCTGCTAGGATTTCAATTAGCTTCAGTTAAAAAACAAATGATTGATATGAAACAATATCATATGCTGATTTAACACCATCGCTTCCATTCATATCAAATAACAAAAAGCCAATCAAATATCGTTTGACATTTTTGTTCCTGAGCTCATTAGATATTTGGCTAAAAAAGAATATAAAATTGTGTAATTTAACAAAAATTGTCTTCCCATTACATATCATAATGTGTATGATGTCTGACTGGTGTTTTAATCTTGGATCAGTTCTTTGGGGCATGAACCCATGATCGGAAGGTCGCCACTTTGAGTCCCAGACCGGTAAAGGTACCACTGAGGTACTCATGAGCAAGGTACCATCCCGAAGCACTACTTCCTGGCACTGTCCACTGCTCCTTCACAGATGGGTCAAGTGCAGACCTCATCTTTCGTTTTGGTGTACTCTGTGCTGTGCTCACAATGACAAATAATCATTTACTCACTTTTAAATTGTATTGTTACACCTCTGCTAATTAAAGGTCTTGCCTAAAGGCTCAGAGGTGGTAGTTCTGGATGTTGGATGTAGGATTTTTGTCGTTGGTCCTCAGTTTCCGAAACGTTTTCCAAGGCCTAAAGTGGGAAATGACGACGTGCACACTCCCGTTTCTCAGACATCCGACCAAATATCTCAGAGCAGCACAGAGGACCCTGAGTTCAGAATCCAAGATGGCTGTAAGGACTGTAATAAATGCTTACATTCTTGAGCACTTTAATGTTGTTGGTCAGCTGTGTACATAATACAGTGTTGTTGTAGTGGATAGACTACAGTCATGTTATACATGAAATACCGTGATATGTTGTTTATCAAATGCGGAGGCTAAATTGGCTGCTAAAAACAAATGAGTAGCCTAGAAAGGTGAACAAGATCAGTAACTTGAGGTGGAAAATTCACATAAAAAGGTGTAAAAAGTTTTCACTAAATTTTTAGCAGATATGACGTAATCTCGTCACCTAAATCTCAGATCCAATGGCAAAAGGAACGTAGCATTATATACAAACGTACAACCTTTTGGTCCTTAGATGAGTTTCCTGCCACAAGTGCAAAGTAAGCACAGTTATGTGTGTACAGTACACATCATTATCTAGGTAAACCCATAACCAAGTACAACATTGGACAGTTGGTAGCATAACCGTTAGGACGTTCGCTCTGTGATCGGAAGGTCGCTGGTTTGAATTCCAAACTGGTAAAATTACCAAGGTACCGTCCCCAAGCACTGCTCCCCAGGTGCTGCCCACGTCAGCTGCCCACTGCTCCTTCACGGATGGGTCAAATGCAGAGCTCACATGTGGTGTGGTGCTATGACTTGACCTGCTACAATATGTCAGGCCAGTTTTAACGCGTTGCATGAAATTTTTCTTAAACTGCGGCTGCTGCACTTCACTCACCGTTAAATGAAGCTTGGTGTCATTATTTAGAAACAGCAGAGTGCATGCTAATCGGGCCGTCGTCGTGTTGCTGAGGTTCGTCAGGAAGTGTAATAACTGATGACAGGAACTCCAGTCACCTCCATCCACTACAGCATGATAGATAGATTATATTGGGGAGGGGTGTGTCCGGCGTCGTGCTGCTTGTGGAATTTATAAAGCGTTAATTTGTTCATATGTTTCTGTGGGAGTGACGACGGGGAAGATTAATCTGGCTGGTTAAGCGCTGGCTGTCAGGGCCATGATCATGAAAGCAAGTTAAACAGCAGATTAGTGAACACAAACATCAAAGTGTCTGCTTCTGACTCATCTCTACAGCAGGCGCGAGCTAGAGAACGCACACACGCACATGGACACACACACACATGATGGACAGAGTGTTTGAAAATTGAGTCAGTTAATATGAAAAGTAATGTGAGGGCTTATACTTAGAAGAATCTGTATGGAATGTTCAGTGAAAGACATTTAATACAATTATTGATCTGTTCAGTCTATCCATCTATCTATCTATCTGTCTGTCTGTCTGTCTGTCTGTCTATCTATTGATCTATCTTTTGATTAATTAATATCATTTACACTTCTACATATCTTTAGTTTGGCTGCTAGAGCTCGACCGATAAATCGCTTAGGTGATAAATTTGGGGTGATTTGATCATAAAGTCATTATTTGTATCAGATCTTTTATCCTCTATTTCTCTTAAACAGTATTGGTCTTAAAAATCTCATATGGGTCGGACTCTACTGGGCTTGTCTGTTTCTCTGTCTGTCTACTTAGAATGTTAAAGTACATGTAACACATCCTTTGAAATAAATGACAAACTGATATTATATTATTATATATTGTGTATCGTACATTATATATCATTATACATCAATATCCTCCCATTTTCTTAAACAGGATTGGTCTTAGTTGCTTATTTGTGTTTATGATGAAGTGTCATTTGTGCTTCATATTATTGCTACAAGCCGCTTTCCTCTCATAGTGTTTGGGGACGGTACCTTACTCATGAGTACCACACAAGTACCTTTACCAACAACCTTCCGATCATGGGGCCAGCTCCCTAACCGTAACTCTACCACTGTATGTGCAAGTGGGAGACTCTAAAGTGCAATTTAAAAGATAGTAAAGTTGGACTAAACATAACCATAGGCCACAAAGTACCTTCCATTTGGCAGGTTTCTGAATATACTTAAATCGACATTCAAATTAATTTAGTTGTTTACAGTAGAGTGAAAGTAAGTGATTATTTGTCATTGTGAACACACCACAGCACAGCACAGCACACAGTGCACCACAACGAAATGTGACCTCTGCATTTAACCCATCCGTGAAGGAGCAGTGGGCAGCTAACAAGCGCCCGGGGAGCAGTGCTTGGGGGCAGTATCTTGCTCATGAATACCTCAGTGGTGACTTTACCGGCCCTGGATTCAAACCTGTGACCTTCTGATCACGGGGCGAACACCCAACCGTTACGGCACTAAATGACACCGATCTGATATGTAGATGGGATATCGGTCTGACAACGACTCAAACATATTGGTATTGGTGGCATTGGGCTGATCTATGGAGCCGATCTGTAAATGTGTGCATGGTCAGTTGGTTCTGCATGTGAAGTGTCACTGCGGTAAAGCTGGTTTATTGTTCAACATTCACACTAATTCCTACATATTGATATGACAATGAGCAGAACGAGCAACGCAACACACTACAACCTCAGAAGCAAATCACACCATTATACTGTTTAATCTCCTTAACAACACCAGCTCTCACTCACAATCTCTGTGTTCCTGATGGTTTTAGCGCCGCAGGATTAGGGACTGTCACTAAATTACACAACTGTGTTTAAATTGATCGTCTTTGAGATGTTATTTTAATAATAAATAATTTAGCATATACATATGGGTGTGTAATTATTACATTGTTTTAGTTGGGAAAACACTATTTAAGTCAAGTATGTCCTTAAGCAGAACAGTCACATATTCAGACACTTTTTAAAGCATTTTCTGTTTAGAAAATGCTTAATAAATTCTCACGCCAGATTTTGAAATGAAAGCTGCAGGAAGGAAGAGCTTCAGATGCATGATTTGTGAGCACTGATGTGACGTCCTAATTATGACTTTGTAAAACACCATCGTTCTGAAGATGATGGGCGTGTGTGTGTGTGTGTATTTATGAGTGTGATTATGTGGCATTATACTAACTGGAGGCAGGGATTTGTGCTCCTCCTCCTCCTTCATTTAAGCCTCATATGCTGCAGTTTGCTGAGCTACGAAGTGTTGGAGTGAGAGGGATTGGGCTGCTCCATGTGTTTGAAATGCTGTTTAATTCACTGTTCAGTTTAAATATGAAATATGTTCATCCCTTTCATGGCTGAATTATGATCCACTGAATCCAAATATATGGATGTTATTATCTCAAGTGGACACTGTGCATGAAAGGGTTAAGGCCTTTTAAGTGCTGTACTTGAGAATGAATCATTTCCATGCAACAAATATGTAACTCTGAGGTTTGAAAGAATGTTTGTAAAAGAAATATGAGCAGGGAAATGAAACACAGTAGCAGGAAAATGTGATATTCTCAATCAGAAAACAGGGTTTTGATGACTAACGTTAACAGAGGGAGGGTTTATATCGGCTGTAATTGTTTGGTGATTTGAATAAGAATGGAGTCCGTCCATTATTTCTCACTGACTAAAAGCATGGGATGTAATTTTCAGAGAGTAACAGCATGCAAATTGCGCTGGTATTTATAATGTACCCATTTTTAATGTGGTCAAGTTCACAAGAACATGAGAACACCATTGACGAAGCTTTCATTCTATATTAGCAGTGTCAGAGTTTTTGTCTGATTTTTGGTCGTTTTTAGTGGTTCTCTTGTGTCGTTGTTTCAGAGCACGGTTGGCAGCGTAACGGTTAGAGCGTTGGCCCCATAATTGGAAGATTGCTGTGGTTCAAATCCACAGCTGTAAAGCTACCACTGAGGTACTCGCAAGCAAGGTACAGTCCCCAAGAACTGCTGTGCTCCTTCACAGATGGGTCAAATGCAGAGCTCACATTTCATTATGATGCACTGTGTGCTGTGTTCACAATGACAAAATATCCCTCACTTAAATGATTCTTTTTGAAAAAATATACAGTATATTAAGCACTAAGGACTAGCTTCTTGCTCATGGATTAAGCCTAGTCTTAGACTAAGTTGTAGTATCAATGGAGATTTACCCTTCAAACTCAAAGCTAATCTAAGACCGGGCTTAATCCTCGACTGGGAAACTGCATTTGACCCACTCATTAGGGAGCAGCGAGCAGCTTTTTAGCATAAGGTGTCAGCTCAGGACCATCTCATTACATTATGTTATACATCCATTTTTAAAGCCCAAATTGAACCAGTCCATCCAGGGATTTGCCATTTTAGTTTAATGCTCTAAACTATGAGGAATATGCAAAAGGAATATAAAATCAGGTTTTGCGTTTACTATTTTAATCAATAAGACCCCATCCACACGAGCATTCAAATCCTGGATAAATCAACACGCTCTGAACGCCGTATGTCTTTTTGTTGCGTTTTTTAGCGGCGCTCGATTGACTTCAGTGAGGCATTACATTGGCGTTGGTTTGATGCCCAGAGAGCAGTGCTTGAGGACGGCATCTTGCTCATGAGTACCTCAGTGGTACCTTTACCGGTCCAGGAGTCCGATTACAGGGTGAATACCAACTGTCCCGGTGGCTGTTACCTTGACCTATACTGCCTTGCAAAACATTTTGGGCCAGTTTCCCAGTCGAGGATTAAGCCTAGTCTTAGACTACCTTTGAGCTTGAATGGTAAATCTCCATTGATACTACAACTTAGTCCAAGACTAGGCTTAATACATGAGCAAGAAACCAGCCCTCTATCTTTCTGTCTAACCTCATTAGAATGTGAGACACAGTTTGTCTTCAGGGCAGCGTTTTGTAGTGTACAACTCTGTTTTTCTTTGGGAATATTTGTATAAGCTGTGTTCTATGTACAGCATTTTTCAGGTCATTTATAATCAGGCCTGGTTTCTTTCAAATATTTTGTTATACAGATTATGGGACAAAACAACAGCATTATAATTTTGGATGATTAATTAAGAAAACAAGCTTTCTGATCACTAATTTACCATTCTTCTTATTTAGACAAAGGTCAGACATGGCTATAAAATGTTAAGTATCATCTATTATCATCATTTCATTAAGTGGTCTATATTACAGGGTTTTTTTTTCAATTGCTTAAGCACAAGTTTGAAAAATGGGCCCATATTTTCAAAACACTGCACACAATTAGCACAACACTACACCCAAGTAGCCGAACATCTCAGATCTTTTGCTAAATGAAACACTATTGTAAAAACTCTACATTGTTTTATAAAAACACAGTTTTGTTGTCATATTGTAAACACGAGTATTATTTGCTAACTCATTTATCCTACTGCATTTATCCTAAAACACTTTTAGCATTTCCTAACAAAAGAAATTACACAAAATATGTTCATCAAACACCACATTAGATCAAATCTGTATATCTTTATTTCCTGCAACCACTACAGACATGCAAAAGAGGGGGGTAAAAAAACTAAAGATCTCTCTCCGTCTAGCTGCATCTGGCCACAGAGCTTCATCAACATCACAGGCTATGTTATCATAGGCAAGACATCGTGGGAAACATTTTCTACAGTGTCGGATCCATTCTTGAATAGAGACAACATCAATCTGATTACATGCATCCTCCATAGCTTGAATGAGAGGTGCATCAACATATGGCTGAAAAAAACTCTTCTGTTGGGTTTAGGAAAGGTGAGTATGGTGGAAGGTAAAGATGTAAATTGTGGATGATCATGAAACCAATTTTGGACCAGAGGAGATTGGTGGAATGATTCATTATCCCAGGTGACAATGTATCGCATCTCAATTTGATTTGCAGCACTAACAATATTATTGAGTTGGTCCAAAAATGCCAGAATGAGAGCTGCACTGTGAGGACCTAAGGTGGCATGGTGGTGGAGGACTGCCATGTCCTCCATGTTTGTTAATGGCAGGTTAATTCACCTGTTTCTTTTTATAGTGCCTAAACCTGATTGGTGTGTCTATAATTAAGCACCTAAGTGTGTGTACACCTGGTGGTTGTGCGGTTCATGGGTGTGATTATTTGAAAGCCAGTGCTTTAAAATGGACCAGTGTGTTTAGTGATTTGAAAATCACTGTGTGTTGAGTTTTGCAAGAAGTGTGAAGCTGACAATGTACTTAGTGTTGTGCAAATCTGGTCCAATGTTTTGCTAACTGAGTGTAAAGTTATGTAAAGTTTTAGTGTTTAAGCAATCAGAAAGAACTGTAAGTTTAACCCTATGTATTTGAGGGCATGCACATAAACGCTGTGTGTGTGTGTGTGTGTGTGTGTTCTCACATGCATGAGTCTATATAAATGTGCATGGTAATGAGCTGCATAACCCCACAGAGGCACTTTGAGCCCTCCCATCTTGCGACAAATCCAATAAGACAGTGTGAAGCCTCGGTCACCACGGCAACGCCACTCTCGTCTCCGGCCCGCACCCCTCCCTCGTCCGTCTCTCGGCAACAGTCACTAAGCAACCTTCCCCTCCCTCGCTCTCCCCTCTCAGCGCTTGTGTCTTCCTCCGGTCTAACTTGATTAGGGCAGAGTGACAACATAGGGAACAGGGAGAAGAGATGTGCAGAGTGACGGAGATAGGGAGGGAGAGATGCAGACAGGAAAGGATGGATAAAAGAGAGAGAGAGAAAAAGAGAAAGGGGGAGCATAAGGTCAGAGGTAAACTTGATTACAATGAGCAGTGCCAAACAGAAATAAAAGAGGGCGGGAACTGCTGAAGGATGAATTATAAATGTAGGGAAATGGTGAAATAAAAGGGAGGGGATGGAGAAAGTGGTTCGCTCCATTATTCATGGCTTGCCTTCCCTTTGCTTCCTCTCACTTTTCTAGCCCTCCTTATGCCTCCTGCTCCCAGCCCACACTTAAACTTCTCCAAATTGATATCACACATTTAGTTTTGGAGCATCACGCCAAGGCTGTTGTGTCATCTTTTGCGCTCTCCTCGTCTGCAAAAACAGAATGGCTGTGTTTTGGCTTGATTATACAGGGGATTTTAGCTGTTGTTGTGCCTGTCATTCAAATGACCTAGTTAGACACAATAAATATTAAGTCAGTGGAACTGCAGTCGTGCGCTTTGGCTGTCATATGAATGAACTGTGGTGTTCTGATAACTTCATTTTGGTGACTGCGCAGTTAAATCGGAGGGAAAAGGAGTAGGTAGACGGAACAAAAACAATATCACCAATCACTAGAGGTGTGAACCATTACTGGCCTCACGACTCATGCCATCAAGTTTTTCTACACTACTTCACATTGCACGCAGATTAAGCAGCCATAGTTGCTACTGGGATGTTCTTTTTTTAACTTTTTTTATGCTGTAACCAGAAAATCACTGCCATTATGATGTAGTTTTCAACTGCTTCTGTCCCATGGACCAACACTCAGACTAAGCAGTATGTGGGGGGAGAGTATTACTTTTTAGATTTTTGCTTTAAATTCATTATTCATAAAGATGCCCAAATCATCAGGAGATGTTCAGAAAAATGAAAAAGGAATAATTTATTTAAAATGATTTCAGTAGTGGATTGCATGGCACGGACCACCTGCAATTCCACCGCAGACCACTAGAGTCTGCAACGCGATGCATCGATTATGCGATTAATTTCAACACCCTGATGAGTGGACAGCCATTTGCAGGCATTTATAAGACGCTGAAAGGTTTATGTTCTAATCGTCTCCAACAGTACAGATCCTTACAAGCGCCATGTTTTAAGTCAGACACTAAGTTTAGACACATTATGCCTTAAGTCGGCTTAGGACGTTGTTTAATCAGTATTCTGCTGCGTTTATGAGCGAGAGAGTCAGCATTTTCCATGCAGCCCTCACTTCTCAGGGGCACTTTTATTAGAAGCTTTGCTCTCTAGCCTTAGGTAACAATCGACAAGATGAGACAATGTTTTAAAAAGAGACCGACGGGGGCAGGAGTCCTCAGCTAATATTATAATGAATTATGAGAGTCCTAGGGCTAGAGAACACAAGAGATGGAGTGAGAGAGAGGGGAAGAGAAACGCTTGCCACTGTTTTTGATGAGAATGAAGGATGGAGGCCGACTCGTCCTCTTGGCCATTGTCATAATGAGAATGCAGGAGTGAGGAAGAAAGGCAGTCATTTCAGTTGTGTCACTGCTGGAAGGGATGCAGCACCAATATGGCTCATTGGGCTAAGTGCACTGGCAAGAAGCCATTGAGAAACACATTAATTAATTGTGTGTGTGTGTGTGTGTGTGTTAGAGAAAGAGAGAGCGCGAGAGAGTGTTGTTTGACTTTGCCCAAATAACCATCAACAAAATCTGCCCATTCCATTATCATCCTCAAACCAGCAGACTGGCACCATACTGTCCCTCTTCCTCTGGACAGCGCTCATATTTCATAATATCACATGACAGAGAACGACTTCCTCAACTAATCCAAATCGTTTAGCAGTAACAGATGATAAGAAGGGTGGAAACTTCTGAAGATTAGGGCTGGATGATGGGCGATACTGATTCATTTATTTTCTATTAAGTCTGATATCATGTCATTCCAAGACAAGTATTTAAAAAGTATAGTAATTGGAAGGTCGCTGCCCTTATCAGCTGTCCACTGCTCCTTCACGGAAATGTAGAGCTCACATGTGGTTGTGGTGCACTGTGTGCTGTGGTGTGTTCACAATGACAAATAATCACTCACTTTAAAAAAAAAGTTTGAAGTTTGAAGTCTATTTTGGATGATGTTTTCCTATAGACTGTGGCGCGAAGGATACGTGCAGTCAAATTTATCAATGAACTTCAGCCAATGTTCTGTATGAAAAAGAATATCATATTATCGTACTATTTGCCTTTCTATTCAGGTGAAGTCTTCGCTCAAAATTATGGTTATTGATTTTCTGATTTACAGACAACAACAAATAAAAAACAGCAAATCGTCGAATATTCATCAGCTCCTTTTTTATTAGGGTTTTATTTTTAAAAATACCTCAAAGCAAATATTCACACGCACATTGAACAGACGAAACAGCTTTTTTGTCAATTCATTTTTTGTTTGTTTTTTGAACCTTAATATTTGTGTAGAAAATTTTATTTCTTTCACGTAAACTGGCCATTAGAAAATTTTACACAGTTGATATTGTGTCGATCCAACTGCCAATGTGTTGTTTTCCACATCATGACTGACGGACTGCTGTATCACCAGCAGAGAGAGAGAGAGAGAGAGAGAGAGAGAGAGAGAGAGATGGAGGATGGATAGAAAGAGAGAAGGTGTGAGAGACAGAAAGAAAGGGCAGAGGAAGAGAGAAAGGGTCAGAAAAAGATAAAGGGGGGGAAAGAGAGATGATGGAAATAGAAAGGGGGAGAGGGTGAGAAAGAGAGAAAAGAGAGAGAGCGCGCGCGCAGGGGGCGTGGAGGAGGAGGAGATGTGAGTGAGAGGAGGAGGAGGATGAGAGGAGGAAGAGCTGTTCCATGTTCCTCGGTTTTTCTCGTCGCGTGATGCGCGTGGACGCGGTGGAGTGTCGCGAGCAGCCTGATGATCAAGCCGCGGAGGGCGGACACGCGTGACGGCGTTCTGGCCACGATGTGGTGCATCAACTGCGCGTCCGACAAAACCCCCGCCGTCCTGCACAACAAGCTGGTCTACTGGTAAGAGCGCGTCTCCATCTCCAAAACCCACGCTCCGCGACGTCGCCCACAGCCCGCGATTAGCGTCATTATCACGGAACCGAGGTCAAGTTGAACTGACCGTGACAACACTGAACGCGGCTCGTGTTGTCCGTCAACAAGCCGCGAGTGGGGCTTTAAAAGGGCGTTTTGGTGAAAGGTGGGAGTGGGGTTTGTGTTGGTAAAAATGACACGCGTGAAGGAGGAGGGCGAGATGCTAGCTTCCTGATGGGAAAGTCAACAGGGGAAAATGCTGATGATGTGCAAGTTGTCGTGGGAGAGGAGAGGAGAATGTTGCTGTTTAATGCTAGTCTTCATCACTGCACTGTGGTGGTGTTGTGGGAGTGACTCCACTCTTCATCCTGCTGCTGTTGTTACTGCCAGAAGCGCATCTCTCACCATAATGAATACTCACACTGCACATGTGACTAATGTTGAGTGATGTATTGAATAATACTGTAAGCCTTTTGGCCAGTGATGTGGAGTGTTTGTGGTTATTAGTAATGTACATATACCTACTGGCCATTTTGAGGACTTGGAAGATGTCACACAGCATGATGCTGAGACACGTGATATTTCCTTGTATGTGTGTATGTGTGTGTGTTTGTGTTGGCAGGTGCTGTGAGGGTTTGTGTTTGTGAGGACACGATTGTCTCATAAAAGATAAGAAAATATCAGATTGGTCAGACTTTTATGGCTTTCTAGGGATATCGATACATTAAATTACTGATCAACAAGCCTATAGCATCGATCCAAAATCAAAACATCTTTCATAAATCATACATATTGTAATATCGCTTTATTTTGATCAGGAAACTCTATTTTTATTACAGTCGGGATCATTAGGGGTCCAAGCTTGAAGTAATAATATTATTATTATTTTCCCTACAAAATGGAATGTGCAGCTGGAACCATAAGTTGCAGAAAGTTGAAAGGGTAAGTAGGAATGGTGTGCATCTCAGCACAGGCCGAGAAGCGTAATGATTGGTCTACAACTGGCGCTATAGCAAAGGAAAACACCTTGTGACCTCTGAGGCACTAAAACACTAAATATATTTATGTGATGTCATAACAGAGCTTTTATAATTTACATGAAATTATGGAAAACCGCGTAATATGAACACTGAACACTGGTTAGTTTCTCTATAAACACAACTAACTGAAACTGTCATAACAAAAAAGAAGCGTCACAAATTTCATTTCGCAGCTTTAATTATTTTTCCTGTCATTTCACTTAATTGTTTTACGTTCTAACTCCTTATGTCTTGATGTGGATGTAGTTATAAGTAGTTAATGTAGTTACTGTATATGCTTTTAATTATATCATTTCGCTTCGCTGTTCTACACACACACACACACACACACACACACAGACACTGATGATGATTACTGCTGACCCTTTTGTGCTGCTTTTTGCGGCTTTTGCTTGGCCCCCCTTTAATTGCCGCTTGTGGCTATATTTTTTATTTATATTCACTTTTACTGCATTTTATCGAAAGCAACTTCCATTTCCTAATTTCAGGGACAGTCTCCCCACAGCAACTTGTGGTTAAGGCTCTTGTTCAGGAACCCAGATGTAGTGCTGAAGTTGGGATTTGAACCTACAACCTCTTGGTCCAGAGAGGAGAATCCTAGACCAGCATCATTATTATTATTATTTAAAAGTGTGGTTGAGCTCAGGAATAAAATTGTCAAACAATAATTTTAGTTGCGTCTTTTGATTTGATATGAATGGAAGTGATTGTTTTTAACTAATATATGATATTGTCTCATATCAATCACCAGCTCCTGAATCAAATTAAATCAAAATTGTATTGTAACAGATGTTGTGATATCAGATGTGTCTATAAAATCAGTGTAATATTGATATAAACTTGTGATTTACACTACAAAATACCATACAGTAAGATGCTGAAACACGTGAGATTTTATTATTTGTGTGTGGCTTTGTAAGTTTTTGTGTTTGTGAAAACTATCCCATAAAACATGAAAACCTAAGATTTGTCAGATATTTGTAGCTTTCTGATGACATTTTTATGTGTAAGTAGTGGCCCATGTTTGGAGAAAATGCGTCTATAGAAGATTTGCAGGTTGTTTGTGTGTGTGTGTGTGTGGTTATTAGTAATGTACATCTACCTGTTGAGGACTTGGAATATGGCACACAGTGCGTTGCTGAGATGCTGATATATGCTTTCATATTTCTCATATGAGTATGTGTGTACGTATGAGGACAGGTTTTTATATGGTTGTGAGGATCCGATTATCCTGTAAAAGATAAGAAAACCTGACATTTGTTAGATGTTTAGGCTTTCTGGGGACCTTTTCCTACAATAACTGAGGTTAAGGTTAGGATTATTATCTATACCTAGTAATTAAGTGAGTGATTATTTGTCATTATGAACACAGCACACTGTGCACCACAGCCAAATGTGGCCTCTGCTTTTGACCCATCAGTGAAGAAGTGGTGGGCTGCTGACTTGTAGTAGCTTGGGCACGGTACCTTACTCACAAGTACCTCAGTGGTACCAGGACTTGAACAAGCAACCTTCCAGTAATGGGATCAACTTCCTAACCATTACGCTACCAAATGCCCGTTATTGGAGTCAGTTATGGAAGTCAGTGGAAGAACTCCATAAAACTATAGCAAGACAGTACTGTGTGTTTATTAGTAATGTACTTCTGCTCATAGCAAATATACAGCATGTCTTTCTGAAGACTTGGAAGATGGCACAATGTAATGTGAGACGCTTCTTCACGATGTGCGTGTTTATTAGTAGTAAATATCTAGCTATTGGCCGTATGCATCATTCGGAGTATGTGGAGGATAGCACAAGGTACGAGGCCGATGTTTACTTGTGTGTGTGTGTGTGTTAGTAATGTTCTTCTGCCCATTGGCCTTGTTCCATTCTGAGAACTTGGAGAGATGGCACATGCTATGATGTCGAGATGACAGATTTTTTCATGTGTTGTTTGTTTGTGTGTATTTGTGATGTACATCTGCGTATGGGCCATATGTTCCACAGTATCACACAGTAGGATCCGAGACACATATGTGGGATGTTTCCTCCTCTGTGTGTGTGTGTGTTTATTGTTAGTAATGTATGTATACTTATTGGCTCTGATGACTTGAAAGATGGCACACGTACAAAACTGAGATTCCTTGTGAGTGTTTATGTATTGGTCATGTGCCTCTGCCTACTGGCCATGTGCCATTCTGAACACTTGGATGATGGCACATGCTGATGGATGTGGATTTCCTCATGTGTTTGTTGATTTTGTTTGTGTGTTTATTGGTAATGTTCGTCTGCTTATATGTGTCATTAAGAGATATACGATGGCATGTTCAGGGCAGGGCAGTGAGTGGAAGGTACCACTGAGGTACTAATGAGCACGGTACCGTCCCCATGCACTGCTCCCCAGGTGCTGCCAAATGGCTGTCCACTGCTCCTTCATGGATGGGTCAAATTCAGAGCTCACATGTGGTTGTGGTGCACTGTGTGCTGTGCTGTGGTGTGTTCACAATGACAAATAATGATATGATTATTTCAATTATTTTTAACATTCTGTAAACATATGTTAAAAATGATTCCTGTTAATGCCTGCCCCAGTGAGTCTTCATGTAAGTTGCCCTTAAACATATATTACTGCGCATGTTCTCATTTAACTCTGCTCTGTTCAATCTGCGACGTTATTTTTAAAATTACAAATATATCGTCACCTTCTTGAAATAATGGGCTATGTCATTTTTGACAAAAATGATTTCTTTGCCTGTATCATCTCTTTATGATGCTGCCGACCTCTGGTAAAATTGTCTACATCCTCAGTTGAACAGATCATGTGATCCTACACCTGTAGTAACCAAGACCACTCCTCTGGACCAAGAGGTTGTGGGTTTCAATCCTACCTCTGGCACTACCATCATAGGGTCCCTAAGCAAGACCCTTTACCCGTAAGTTGCTCTCAGGGAGACTGTCTCTGAAATTAGGAAAGGGAAGTCGCTCTGGATAAGAGTGTCTGCTAAATGCCACAAATGTAAATGTAGTGTAATGGCCTATGTCAAGAGTGTGAATTAGGCCATTATATTTGGAAAAACATGAAAATATGACTTAGGCCAGTATGCATTCTTTCATTGGAAAACATATTCAATAGTGAGCATATTTACAAACCTTCTCAGTGAACTATGAGCGCAAAAAAACAACAAAAAAACAAAAAGCAAAAGAATTGTTCATTAATCGCCATTAAGGTAAAATTTGATATTGATTTGAGGTGAAATCGCCCAACCCTGCTACTGATCATAAGTGGCACTGTGAGAAATGTGATGCCGAGCTAAGTGACGTTTCCTCATGACTCGTATCCACACGCTGCTCTTTTTAACTCGGTCATCTGCCCCGTAACGTTGCTGTCGGGCCACTGTGTGTGACGATGATGTGCTTTAGGGTGGGAGTGATGTAAGGATGCATGGCAGGGAGGATGAAGACTACGTCATGCAGACTGAAGCTGACATGCGTTGCTCTCTATCTCTTCTTCTGCCACTCTCTGTCTCTGTCTTACAGGAGGTCCATGACTCTGTTGGAATATGTTTATGTAAACTTAGTATTGAATAGTGCATGATATTTTGCCCAATTAATGGTCAATTAATCAAAAATTAATTCAGAGTTTAAGGGGTGATTGTTGGTTTTCAAAGTCTTCTTCGTATTTGATTTAGCACGGTAAATATTCATCCATCCATCCATTTGCTACCGCTGCTCCGGGTCGGGTCGCGGGGTAAATATTAAAGGCGATTTATGTGTAAAATACCTTAGAATAAGTTTAATAACCTGACTTAAAAATCAATGTTTATAATAAAATAAGTGGATTATTAGAAGGTATGCATGATAATATCGGAATCATATGGGAATCTGCAGATAATTGATATTTTATAAGACATTTATTGTACGTGGGAAAGATAGCACTTGTGCCAGGCATGTCCAAAGTCCGAGGTGGGATTTTATATGGCCCGTGCCCTCTGTCTTCAGATGTATGGTGTTATTTTGTGCTTTAAATTGTCGCAACCAGTGATGTTGGTTGCGACCGTGGTTACACGACCCGCGCCCTTCACACATGCACTGTAAACTTTGCACTTTATTGTTTCTGACCACAATTACTATATTACTTCTACTTGTTGATGGAGTCGACAAGCTTCAGTTTATCTTGGATATGCTTGGTTTTTGGATTTTACACTTCAACCGTTGAATGTTTGATATTCTTTGTTCTGTTTTCTGATTATTGCAATGTAAGAGAATAGTCAAGAGAGAAGTAATGAATAAACATTTTTAATGTTGCATAGTGTATGTTGTTTGCTTCATTCAGCTCTTTTTGCGGGGTTCTTAGGCTTTACATGTTCCACTTATTTGTCATGCGGTGTAAAACGCCCATTGGTCCGGTCTCGACTCGGTCTCGGCCCCTCAGAGTCTTGGTCTTGTCTCGGTCTCGACCCCCTCTGGTCTTGGTCTCGGATAAGGTGGTCTTGACTACAACACTACTAAGTAGTGCACTTGGAGTGTCTCACGCTCCCTATTTGACTTGTTACACTACATAGGGCGGGAAGTGACTTTTTCTTAAAATGTTGTGCACTATGCTGGAAATTCTCCACCGTCACTTGACTCTTTAACTCACTTGGCTTGGCACTGTGTTAGAAATGTCAGAACTATGGCATTATTTTTGTGCCAAAATTCTGAGTGCGCGGGGGAACTTTGGAGCAAAATGTCTTGTCTTTATGCATGAAACTCTACCTGTGCTCACGCTCGATATTGCCTTCCTCATTTATCGGCATCGGTATCAGTATCGACAGATGTAAGCTTGTAAATATCAGATATCGGCATCGGCCAATATGCCCTTATCGGGCATCACTAGTTTTGAATGTACTCTTGCTTTTATATGAGGACTGCATTTTCTGCGAGACCCATAATTTTATATTTAATTAATTGTTTAAGCAGTCAGGGCTTGGCAATTAATCAAAAATCAACACTCAGAATGTCTAATTGACATAATTCTGCCCACGTCAGTTATTTAGATTATTTCAGAAATTCAGTTTTTATTAAATTCTGTTCCTACTTTCCCAAATGTAGTGTCCCCTCATAAACATACTAGCGTGTGTGTTGTCATGTGACTCCACCCCATCCGGTCTTTCCTCAAGTTATTTTAACACCACAAACATATGCACTTGCTTTAATATCCCGGCTTTTATCGTATATTTACAATACAAACCTATGCAGCGAAGTATGAAGGCAAAATAAACAATTAACAAAACACAACCATTCATTTACTCATAATCAAGGTAAAACGTAGATTTATTCGTGATACTGATTTGAAGTGATATCGTCCAGCCCAACTGCGTTCTCTCTGTTTAACAGACTGCAGTGTATTACAGCTCCGTTGTGATTTTAGATGGAGGAGAAATGCAGGCTGGTGCCAGGTTATATTTAAGGTGCTGCTGCTGTAACTTCTCAGCACACTCTCTGCAACTGCATCATGCCACAACTTTAGCAATGATTCATGACACCGTGTCATAACGCATCGTTCCACAGTGAGACTCACCTTTGCTGTAGCATAATATTTCAGTGCGTTCATTGTTGGTCTGCATGACACTGGGAAAAAATAACATTACAAATGTTTCTTCTCGTGTCTTTAATAGCTCTATTGGGAAGGACTTAATCGTCCTGAGGTGATTGGGGTGAGTCTGTGCAGTTGGAAGAAGGCACTGTGCAGCACTCAATAAATATTTTTTGGAGTGAGATCCTTCCTTTGGTCAAATTTGACATAGAAGATTTAATTTGAGTAAGTGATATCATTCAATCTTTCTCTGTAGATGGTTTTCCTTTGTCACATGGCAAAATTGTAGCATAACATTTGGTGTAATTTGGCTTTCTTGATGAACATCCAGTGATGAAAATGTTGTTCATGTGTATCATAGGTGTATCATGGGTGTTGGTGGTCTAGTGGTAGGACACTCGACTTTGGACCAAGAGGTTGTGGGATGGAATCCGACCTCTGGCGTTACCAACACTGGGTCCCTGAGCAAGACCCTTAACCCTAAGTTGCTCTCAGTGGGAACTGTCCCTGAAATTAGAAAATGTAAGTCGCTCTGGATAAGAATGCTGTAAATGTAAATGTATCATCTGATACATCATCTGAGCTGATAATGCTGAAAGAGTATATTGTGCAGCCTTAGTGAGTAGTAGGCAGTATGTAGCGCTGTAGATTTAGTCAGAACTGTCTTGATGATTAATAGATTCTGCCAAATTAAAATAAAGTGAGTGAACACAGCACACAGTGCACCACAACCATGTGTCAGCTCTGCATTTAACCCAGTTCTATCGGTATCGGAACTGAAAAAGGTGTATCGGTGCGTCCCTACTATGATGTGTATTACTGAGTGTGATCTGGCACAAGGCAGTTAGCAGCACTTCCACCAGCATACAGCAGCATTCATCACACAACAACGTCCAGGAACACTAGAATACAATACAACACTATAAACAGGCAGTACAGTAAACACCCCAATACAATGATGTAACGGTGGAGAGTGAATGGGATGTAAACCTTGTTAGTCTGTATAAATGTGAAGAAGTGGGTCATAGTCAGTAGCCATGAAACTTTCAAACACTTGCTCTGTGAAAAGTGCATACGAATGCCGGACCGCCCTACTCCTATAGCGCTTACGGAGCAAGACGGCAGGGGACGGAGAGCCGAGTAATTCAATACGACCCACTCTGCTCCGGCATGTGGCAGAGATGAGCGCGAGTTTGACGCGGCTGACCACACAGGAGCTCTTCACATTAAAGTTAGGTTAGGATGCGCGAGGTTTGAATCCTACCTCCAGCACTAATCCCTAAAGCACCTGAGCAAAGCCCTTAACCCCAAGATGCTGCAGGGAGACTGTCACTCTGGATATTAGCATCTGCATAATGCCACAAAAATCCGTCTCATGGGGTCCAGTACAGGATTCATGGAGCGATCATGAGGAAGCTGTGTGGCGAAAACTTCTGGACAGCAGGTTCGCTCCAGTCTGTTTAATCTCCTGATTTGAAATGGAGCTGACCCCAATTGTGGAGACTGAGCTGACGAGATCCTCTCTAAACACAAAGCACTCAAGAGTAATATCATGCCACCATATTAAAACGTGGCGATATTTCTGGTCGAGGTGAAAAGCAGTCTCATGAAATAATATTTTTTATGTAAAAATTTTGAGTGTGCAGTGGAACTTTCACCAACAAAATCTGGCGTATGTACACACTCAACTCTGACTGCACACACTCAACTCAAACTTCACTCTCGCTCCACTAGGTACTGGTAAAAAGCAGCCAATCACAGGCTTGGAGATCAGGTGTCTAATGTGTTTCCAAGTTGATATGTGACCCTCCACGGCAAAACCAGTCGCTTGTCGCAACAGAGATTTCCGAGAAAAACGAGCGTTTATGTTGCGTGGGGTAAAATTTTGGATTTTTTGTTTTTACTGTTTTGAAACAGTGGAAGGTCTATACTGTACTGTTGTGAAGAAATTTGGTTGAAAAACTTACCCTTTCCATCCTAAAAACGTGACTTTCTTGAGGTGAGGAATTCAATTCCAGCAGAATGTTAAAAGTTTCTGTTTTGACCGCTCTACTTCAGTATTTACAGTAAATCCACTGGTTGACTAGCGTGAAGATATTTCTCCGGAATCCGTCTCCGTCTCCCGAGTTCAGTTAACCTAACGCAGGTAGGCTATCCGTGTGGCTGTGAATGCAGCGTAGGCTACCGTAAATGTAAACGTAGCCGCGACCGCACCAAGCGTCTGTGAGTGCTACGGCGATGGTCAACTTCAAAGGCAGATTTCTCCGTTTCTCACTTGGCGTGACAGGAGAAACCCGACTCCTTTGAATGTTGATACGTCGATTTATTCGATATAGGTATCGTTTTGAAGCTTGATTTATGCCCTTTCATGAAAACATAATTTGCTACAAGCGACTGGTTTTGCCGTGCAGAGTCACATATAGTGAATAGCAACACATGTTTCCAGTATGACAGCAAAAGCAGCATCAAGAAGACGAGTTGTGGGTTATTTGAAGATTTCGGGTGAGATGTGTTCAGCCGGGTTGCAGGGATTACACCTCTAACATGTTTTAATGAAGTTGTTGATTTTATAATGTACAATCTGATGCTCTAAATACACTGCGCACGCACACCACTTTTCATGTCTTTCACTCAAATAGAAGACCAAGTTTTCTTTAAAATACTGTTAAAATCTTGTCTCGTTCTCGTCAACCCAACACCATGTATCGTCTCGTCTCGTGTCTCATCACTTCCCTAGTAAAGAGTCATTTGATGACTGAAAAGAGGTTTTCTTTTTTCTCTATATCTGTCTGTCTCTCTCTTTTCAGCTCCGGCTCTTTTCCTCCCTCCCGCTCTGTGTCTCTCTTCTTCCTCTGTGGTACAGATGTGGGCAGCAGGACTGTGCCCGCTCTGCCAAGTCTGTCTGCATTCTCTCAGTGTGGGCTTGAGTGTGATGCCAGCGCTGCAGAGGACAATGTGGTGATTCAGCTCTGTGCCACTTTCACATTTTGGATTTGGGCTCCGTTGTGCCGTTCTTCTGCGTTAGAGAAGGGTGATGTTGGTTCTGTTTCTGGGGAAGTGGTTTGTGATCTGCTGCTGCTCATGAACGCTGATGGGACACGGCAGGGGAGTGTAGATAAAACACTGAGATCAAGACTGGGTGAGAGCGTACTCATCAAGCTGTATTTTGATATATAAGCTCGTTGCTGGTGTGATGTACGTGTGGATGTTGAATGATGTCTGTGTGAGGGTCGTATCTCTGTCCTTCATGTGGACATGACTCCTGAATACTGGCCTTTTGTAAAAGCTGAAGTGCAGTCAGAGCTGTTTCTGATCTCTTTCATCTGCTTTTCTTTCACCCTCTCGCTCTCTCTCTCGCTCTCTCTCTCTCTCTCTCTCTCTCTCTCTGTTCTCCCCCTCCCTCTTCTTTCTCTCGCTCTCTGCTCCTCCTCCATTTTCTTTCTCCTTCTGTGTCCTTCTCTCTGCCTCTCTTTCTGTCTCTTCTTCTTTTTCTCTATCCCTCTCTTTTTTCCTCTTTCCCCCACCTTCTCTCTCCACTTTATCCCTCTTTCTCCTTCTCTCTCTCCCTCCCCCCCCACCTGCTACCTCTCTCTGTTTTCTTGCCTTGTTCACTTTCTCTCCCCAATTCCTCCCTCTCTATCTCTTTTGTCTTTCACCCTTTCTCTCCCTTTTTTCTGTCCCTTTCTTTCTCTATGTCCTCTATTCCCTTCTCTCTTTCTCTCTCTCGCCCTCCCTTTTTCTCCCCCATTTGCTCCCTCTGCATGATGCATCCCCGCCTATTCTGCCCTGGCCACCTGTCTGTCCGTTCTGAGCTACAGCCAATAGCAGCGGTCGGTTTGTCCATGTGCACTGGAATGAGGCCACACCCACATCCCTCTCTTCCTGCTCCTTTTCCCTCGTTCGTTTCCCTCCCCGCTCTACCGCTTTCCTCATTATTAGCCTCTCTCTTTCAGTCTGTTTGCTTTATTTGTTTATTAGTGTCATTTTCGTTGGCTGACCGTCATCCCGACCGCTGACTCGGTTATTGTAAACACTATCTTCCTCTCAGTTCTATATCTTGTGACTCTCGCCTTCAGATGCCTGATCGCTTGCTCAGCTCTTTTCCCCAGAGGCCGATGTTTCATCGGCCAGCGCTGTTCGTGGCAGCCGGGCCGAGCTGGATGGAGTCTTGCTTTTCTTTTTTAAAACCAGTGCAGGAATTACAGCAGCATCACGTTTCAAGGCCGCCAATCTTGTGTACCTAGCCCCTCACACTGTCACACTGCTCTCCAGTTTCACTAGCCAAGAGATCCAGTGAGTCTGCAGTATAACACTCAGCCTGGTTGCCATGAGTGTGATCACATACACACACTACACACACACGTCTCAAAATAATCCCAATTAAATACACCAGTGAGTCAGGCAGGTTATAGTTCTTTTTTAAGCATTGGAAGAAACCATATACTTCTCAGCGTGATAAAGGAGTCACGATCCAGCGTATCCTTTGTTAAAGCTGCCACTGTCACAGCAGGCACACACACTCTCTCACACACACACATAAACACACACACGTACAGTATGTAGCCTGCAGCACGTCATGCAGTCTCAGAGCAGTAGCTCCATTGATCAGAAGCGGGCTTGGCCAGATACGGGGCCCCTCAGGGCCTCCATTTGGTGCATGGGCCCGGAGCCGGCTTTCATACACACTCCACCACACTCCACCCACTCCAGAAGCAGCACACACTGGGTTTATATGCCAGTGTTTTTAGCCTACATTTTGAACTTCTCTATTAATAAAAATCATCTGTGTACATTATCTGAATTCCATTCTACACTTATGGAAGACTGTTTCCTCCACCTGGACAAAAACACAAATCTGATGTTTTTATGAAAAAGTCCGAATTCTCAGAGAAAAAGTGAGAATTACGACTTATCAAGCCAGAATTCCGAGATTAAAAGTCTGATTTCCAAGATAAAAAGTCAGAATTTCTACTTAAGTCAGAATTCTGAGATAAAAAGTCAGAATTGAGATTAAAAAGTCAGAATCCAATTTATTAAGTCTGAATTCTGATATAAAAGTCTGATTTCCTAGATAAAGTCAGAATTCCAAATTATTAAGTTAGAATTCCAAAATAAAAGTCTGATTTACAAGATAAAAAGTCAACAGAATTTGAGAGAATGTCAGAATTTCTACTTAAGTCAGAATTCTGAGATAAAAAGTCATAATTCCGAGATTAAAAAGTTAGAATTCCAAGATAAAAATCTGATTTCCAAGATAAAAAGTCAGATTTCAGCAGAGGTGGAAAGTAAATCAACGGCGACGCACTCCAATGCTATTGTAATTGAGGTTTTATGAGTAATTTGTAATTTTAAGCAGTTTTTGAAATAGATAATTTTATTTCTTTACTCAAGTACATTTTGACCCCCCACCCCCGTTACTGAGTAAAAAATGAAATACGGGAAAAAACACAATCTGCCTGAACTGAAGGGAAATTATGTATGCTCGAGTAGAAGTTGTTTACAAGAGGTGAAGTTGAAAGCATTATACCTTCTACAGGTTGTAAACATTATGCAGTTAATTTGTTTCCATTATATTTCTTTTCTATAAAAGTGTTACACAGTGTTAGCTATGGAATCGCTGAGTTGTCTTTAACATGTGAGTGTCCCGGATGCTTTGAGTTTGGTTATGTAACTTATGCCACTTGTACTTGAACATGTTTTATGGGGTGATCTGAACAAAGTTTGCACATTATACTAATGTTGTAGTCAAGACCACCTTATCTGAGACCAAGACCTGACCAAGACCAGAGGGGTCGAGACCAGAGACAAGACTAAGACTCTGAGGGGCCGAGACCGAGTCGAGACCGAGACCAGGGCTGGCCGAGACCGAGTCGAGACCGGACCAACGGGCGCGTTTTACACCACATGACAAATAAGGAACATGCAAAGCTCTAAGCACCCTCAAAAGAGCTGAATGGAGCAAACAAATATACACTATGCAAATGCTTTATTCATTACTTCTCTCTTGACTGTTCTCTTACATTGCAATAATTTGATTATAGACGATTTTGCTGACATCTCCCAAACAACCACGACCTCACCTGTGTTCTTGGCCAGTGCGAGTGTGAAGGGGGCGGGGCGGGTAACCGCGGTCGGCACTAACGTCACTGGTTGCACTTGAACCACTGGTTGCACTACATTATACCGCCTAAAGGTTGATTAAAAACAACTAGTGCTGGATTGGATTTATGATCAGGGGTCCTTTTTTACATCAAGTAATTGGAAAGTAATCTTTACTCAAAGTAAATTTTAAATGGTATTTTTTACTTTTACTGGAGTAGATTTTAGATGGGTACTTTTTACTTGAGTAGAATTCTACAAAGTAAAGATACTTACTTAATTACATCTTTTTCAGTACTTTTTCCACCTCTGGATTTCGGAGATAAAAAGTTTGTATACTGTATCCTTAGATTTTACTATAGTATAAGTATAGTCTCCCTGGAGGTCATGGGTCTGAACTGGGGTTTTTAGGTTCTAATGGGATTTGAACCCAATGTTGTCCTCAACAGCACGGTTTTTGATTCACTCGGAGCACTGCACCAGCACAGCACACACTAAAGATTATCATGTTCTGTAGAGTTGCCGGTCCTCGTTCACATCCACTGCTGCAGGGAAAACGTTATCGCTCTGATCCTGTTAGCATCTACATACATGAACAAAACAGCACGCGTGTAGGGAGACACTGTCACACACATCCACACGCCAGCTGCCGTGAATATTTGATGCTGGCACACAGACGCACAAACAGACACAAGTTTGTTTTTGAAGCTGATTAAAGCGGGGGGCTGAGATTGGCCTCTGCAGACAGACGAGTGTGTGGCCCGTGGCGCTCCGCTGGGAGAGAGAGAGACGTGTTTTCAAGATATTTCTGTCTACAAACACAGCTTCTTCAGTGATTCATTCAGTCTGAAAACACACAAGCAGTGTTTAGTAACAATTTAGGATCTCTGGGGTCTGTTCCTGACTGGGGGTGGTCCAGTGGTAGGATACTACTTGACCAAGAGGTTGTGGGTTTAAATCCTACCTCCACCACCACCACTGGATCCGTGAAGACAAGATATTTTGCTCATCAAAGTTCCACTGTGCACTCAAGAATTTTGGCACAAAAATAACTCACATTCCTAACACAGCATCACTGGGTCATGAAAGTAAAGCATCGTAGCGTCAAGCTTAGGGCGGAGAAGTTTTTGAATAGAGGCATGAACTCTTCCCACCCTATGAAAAATTGTCAAATAGGTGCGTGTGACACCTACAGCACTACCTGTGTGTAGAGAGCCGTTAAACTACAACCCCAGCTATTTCTGAGGCAATTTATGTAGTTACAAATTGCAGTGCAGGCAGATTCAAGAGTGTAAAGACGAGATTTTGCTGGTGAATGTTCCACTGCGTGCTCAGAATTTTTGGCACAAAAACAACGCCCATACATTTAGACAAAGTAAAAGGGCTGCAGCAAAACTTTAAGCATCGGGTCCATAATATCGATGATGTTATCACCCGCTTCACATAGGGATTCAGATATCATCGCAGCATCCCTAATGAAAAAGCAGGACCAGTAGATTTCAGAAAACAGCTTTGTTGTCTGGGCTGTCAGGACTATTACTGCACACACGATAGACATATGGAGCACGTTGTTTCGTGTTGTTTCATGTTGTTTCTGTGTAGACAGTAGCAGTGAAAGGTTTTGATGCTGTGCGGTGAGTGTGTGTGATTGCTGTAAGAGATTGGTGTGCAGCAGCTGTGCTGTACTGCAGCAGTGACTCGTCCTGCACGGCGTGTGTGTGTGTGTGTGTTTGTGGGCTGCAGTACGAGCTGCCACTCACACACATTAATTGCTATATAGATTTACACTGAGCCAGCTCCGGATCAAACTCAATAAACTCTCTAAGATCAATTTTAATATCTCTCTCTCACACACGCACTCTGTCCTGTCCCAAGTTTCTCTCTGCTGTCTCTCAGACCATCTCTCTCTCTCTCTCTCTCTCTCTCAGACCATCTCTCTCTCATCCTCTCTCTCTCATCCCTCTCTCTCTATCCTCTCTCTCTCTCTCATCCCCTCTCTCTCAGACCATCTCTCATCCTCTCTCTCTCTCTCTCATCCTCTCTCTCTCTCTCTCTATCTTCTGTCTCTCGACCATCTCTCTCTCGACCATCTCTCATCCTCTCTCATCCCTCTCTCATCCCCCCTCCTCCTCCTCTCTCTCATCCCCCTCTTTCTCTCATCCCCTCTCACCCCCCTCTCTCATCCTCCTCTCCCCTTTCTCTCTCATCCTCTCTCACTCTCTCTTTTATCTCTCTCATCCATCTCTCTCATCCCCTCCCTCACTCTCATTCCTCTTTCATTTCTCTTTCATCCCCTTTCTTCTCTCTCCTGCATCCTCTTTCTCTGTCATCTCCCTCTCTCATCCTCTATCTCATCCTCTCTCTCTCTCTATCCCTCTCTCTTTCTCTCTCTCATCCCCCTCATACATCCCTCTCTTATCTCTTATCCTCTTTTCTTTTCATCCCCCCCTCTCTCACCCCCTCTCACCCTCCCTCATCCTCTCTCCCTCTCACCCTCATCCCTCTCACACCCTCTCTCTTTCCCCCTCTCTCATCATCCCTCTCTCTCTCTCTCTCTCTCTCTCTCTCACCCCATCCCTCCCTCTCTCATCCCTCTCTTTATCTCTTTCTCTCATCCTTCCCTCTCTCTCATCCCTCTCTCTTTTTTATCTCTCTCTCTCATTCTCTCATCTCTCTCTCTCTCTTTCTGTCTCCCTCTCATCCCTCTCTCTCACACACACTCTGTATCTCTCTCTGCCACTTTCTCTCTCCTGCTCTGTTTCCGTCTCTCCTTCTTTTTCACTCTTTCTCTCTCTCTCTTCCGTGTAGCAGATACACTACGCCTGTAACTTGAAGGCCCATTTGTTTCCTTTCATATCGTAACAGATCGATGTTCATTTGCGTGGACGCTATCGACAGTAGCTGTACGTGTGCGTATAAGAAGTGCTGCATGTGAATGTGGGATGTCTGTTGCAGAACGAAGCAGTAAATACACATTCCTTTACAGGCAGGTTGGTGACATTTCCAAATCGTCTTTTCGTTAGTCTTAGGATGGTCGAGGGTTCATTTGCACTTGTAGAACTACACGTGACACATAAATTCCAATTCAGATTCAAATTGATTTATATAGCGCTCTTAACATCAGTCATTGTCACAAAGCACTTTACATATAACCGACCTAAACCCCCCAACAAGCAAGCCTGAGGCGACAGAAAGAATCTTGAATGTCATTACCAGTTAAACCACAGTTCTCACGTCTAACACACATTTCATATACTATCAGAGATGGATTTGCCTCAACATAGTCAACCTGTTTAAACCTGACCTCTAAAACACCGGTGCAGGAGTTGAGGGTCCTCCATCATTATTGGATGAATAATGAGGCTAACGAGCACCCTCTTTGCACACACACACTAACGAACACACACACACACACACCACGCCAGCAGTCATTCTGAGCAGCGTTTTTAATTAACATCCGTTCAATTCCTCACACGCTGTCATTAATTACGGCCAGCCTTGACCGAGTGCGTCCGGCTGGAAACGTCCAGCGCCCCCCTCGTTTGTTCCCTTTTTTCTCTTTTCTATTCGTCCCCAAAGACGCCACAGCTGGCTTGTATAATGAAATCTGATGCTGATCGGAGTCTATCAGAGTGAGGGAATGAGGTGTGGAGTTGGCAGCCTGCGGGGTGTGTGAAACTGGCAAAAACGTTTATCCCAATATTTTCTGAGACTTTGACCGTAACGATAATTAGGCGATATTTAAGTGAATATAAGTGAGTGTGATTAAATCCACCTTGATCTCTATGCCCATTTAATAAGCACAAACCTGGAAAATGATTTAGAAAGAGATTTGACATTTTAGACAGTGCTTTCTAAAAGGAAGAGACAGACTTAAGCAGAAAGGCTTCATCCCAGACATATTCACTACAAATTAAAACCACACTCTGAGGGACTACTAACTGCTCCCTTATTTTTATTTACCCATAACCACAGTCATGCTATGGGGCAGAGTGTCCTATTAATTTAACACAGAAACTATGATTTACAGAGAAAAAAAATAGCTTAGAGTGAGTAAGAAATGCAAAAATCAACAAGCTGTTGTCTGTTAGAGATTCTCCCGTATTAATTTTAGAGATGCACAATATGGGAATTATTGGCCGATGCCGATCTCCGATGTTTTTCATGCTTATATCTGCTGATGCCGATGCCGATAAATGAGGAAGGCAGAGTTGAGCCCGTAAAGATAAGATATTTTGTTTGCCAAAGTTCCACTGCACCCTCAGAATTTCGGCACAGAAATAACACCATAATTCTGACACAAGTCAGGCAAACGTGAAAGCAGAGTGGAGCGAGGGCAGATCATTTCCAGTGTAGTGCACAACATTATAAGAAAAAGTCACTTCCCGCCCTTTGTAGTGTACCAAGCCAAATAGGGTGCATGTGACACTCCATGTGCAGCACATAGTGCGTAGAGACCCCAGCTACTTTGTGAGATGCATACTACCACATAGAAAAGTATGATAAGAATAAAAAAAACTTTTACGTGCGCGACTCAGGACACGTGCCCATGTGCAAGCTCACAAGAGAGGCAAACACGCAATTTAGTTCGTTTTTTAAAAATTTAGCATGTGCAGACAGCATTAAGCGCAAAAAAATTGCATAAAATTGCATAAAGTTCTTGGAACAGTGTTGCCAGATTTGGCTACTATTTGAGAGGTTAAAGAGGTAAATATGGCTTTGGGTAGTTGTTGGAACATTAAGCGATGAAGCACATTAAGATAACAAGCAGTGAGTTCCTCTCGTTATTTGTGGAAAAACACTTTGCTGTGTGTACATGAATTTAGTGTTTTGTGTCATTTTCAGTGACAGTTTCTGCTTCTGTAGTTCACTGTAGGTAATTATTTCATTAGTGGAAATGTAGCCGAGAGGGTTGTTGTTGCATGACCTAATCTGGCAACCCTGCTCAATGCACACTGCTTAAAAACGGAGGATATTACAGCCTTGTGTGATATGAGCATTGCCAGAACTAATATTGCGATAATGCAGTATTACAGTATTATATAATACAGTAGATGATTTATCGTTCACTGCAGCACTTCTCAATGTGACGCAGAAGCAGTCCCTGCAGTCTGGATCTGTACCCGGATCAGATGATCACACTGCTACAGGAATCTTACTTTAGAGCTGGGCAGTACGCTCCGGATATTATCACCATATTTTTTCGGTAATGATTGATCTCGATATTTAATGTCCCATTCTTGTTGCAGTTTATATTTCCATTTATTCAGCAGATGCTCTTATGTAGCGCAGCTTCCTTTTCCTAATTTCACAGACAGCAACTTGGGGTTAAGGGTCTTGCTCAGGTACTCAGTGGTAGTAGAGGTGAGGGTAGGATTCGAACTCCTGGGGCAAGTATCCTAAACACTAGAGCACCACTACAGCAGCAATGAGAGGGGGCCAAGCAAAAGTGGCAAAATCACCACAAAAGCAGCTGATGCAGTAAGCACTGAATAAAGGAGTCAGTGAATCCAACTGCATACATTTATGTAGCATTTTTAGCACCCCCTTTAAACCTTAAAACCCCTTTTTTTATTAAATGCTAAGCACTAAGTACTTATTGAACAAGTTTCAGCGCCTCCTATTGTTCAAATAGCAGCATTACTACATTTTTCAGCCTATGCCGAGAGTCCTACTTACCCTGAACGTTTCAGCTTTCTGTGACTTCTGGTTTAACCTGGACAATCCATTTTGCAGGGAAAAAATAAATTAATAATAAGAAGAAGAAGAATAGGGCAGCATGGTGCCGCAGTGGTTAGCGCCGCCACCTCACAGCGAGAAGAAGGTCCTGGATTCTAACCCTTGGGACGGCTGTAGGGCGTCTCTGTGTGGAGTTTGCATGCTGCATGCTCTCCCCGTGTTTGCATGGGTTTCCTCCAGGTGCTCCGGTTCCTCCCACAGTCCAAAGGCATGCACTACAGGTTAACTGGTGACTCTAAATTGGCCCCGTAAGGTGTGAATGTGAGTGTGCTTGTGCAATGTGTTGGCGCCTACCCAGGGTTGTTCCCCACCTCTCTACAAAATTAAAAACAAACAAACCGTATCGCCCAGCCCTAGCGCCCGCTAAGTGGTGTAAATGTGGACTGCATTAGATCTGTCAATAATAACCTGTTTTTGCTATTGTATGATTCATGAAGCATCTTGAGGGAGTCAATATGGGAGGATTTTGAAACGAAGCGTAGACATGTCAGTGGTTTGTCATTTAAATGTCTTTCTCCAAAACAAAAGACATAAAAATAGCGCATACACATTGTTTAAGCACTCGTACACACACTCTGTGGTAATTATAGAGTTGCCTTTTGTACTTTATTATGGAGCCAATAATAAAAGGCTGAGTCTGTTTTCACACAGTCCTCTGTAATCACATTGCTACATCATGCAACGCTACACTGCATTACTCCCTCTGATATGCAACTGAAGTGTGAAAAGGTGTAAACTGAAGTGTAAAAGTTAAGTTTGACTGCAGGAGTGTAAAAACGAAAGAGCAGAAAAGTTTCATATTCATTACCAATCGTGGTTCTTCTTATCGTGGTTACAGTTAGCGTTTAATGAGCAGTGTTTAAATAAGCAGGTAAAGGCTTTTGCAGCTACACTCAACATTAAAGCTGAGCAATTAATCAAAAATTTCAGAACCTTTAATTGATGTAATCTTGTTCGTGATGACTTTTTCCGATTATTTATAAAATTCTATTAATACTGTCACAATATCCCAGATTTAATAGAAAGAATATTATAAGAAGATTTGCTCTATTTTCTATTTGTAATTTTATAAATTATATTATATTTTGTCTTACTCTAGTTTTTAGTTCATCATAAGATTCTTGATTTAACCTGTAAACCTCTCATTTCTAAGTTCTATTTTGGGGGCTTTAGGGTGGTTCAGGCTGTATTTCACTACATGTTGTACTTGTATAACTATGTATGTTACAAATAAAGAATTTTGACATTTAATAGTGGAGTTTATTTACAGTACAAACCTTGTTGGTGAAATATGAGGGCATAAAAGGATATATATATATGTACAGTTTAGAATTTTCTGATTTTGTGTAAATCTGTTAACTGTGTTTATTGTAGTATTATGTACGAACTCACCCTTTTTTCAATGTTTACTGCTATATCCATATTATTTTTGTATATTATCTTTATATTGGTAGCTTGTCTATAACTTTTTTAAAATCTTTTTGCTCTTAATGTTATGGCATCAAGCACAAAAGCAGATTCCCTGCATGTGACAACGTACTTGGCAACACACTTAACTCTGATTCTGATTCTGAAAATGTGTGTTTACCGAGGTTATTTACTGGGATGTGTTTACTGTAGTATTATGTATGTTTAGTCATTATGTTTCAGTGGAAGGACTTGTATGTGTATGTGAGTGTGTGTTCAAGAGCGCAGCTGCAGGTCTACAGTAAGTCAGTGCCCGTCCTGCGTTCAGCGAGGTTGGTGCTGTAGAGCACGTTTCGGTGGGCTGGGTGTTGGGAATGGTGTGTTTGTTGTGAGTGTGGAGTGTGTTCTGCGGTTGCTAGTGCTGCGCTGCTGTGTTGGTGGTTACCGGGCCCATGGTGTGACAGGAGGTTTGTTAGGGTTAGGGTTAGGGTTAGGCTTACGCTGAGGAAAAGAGAGAGAGAGAGAGAGAGAGAGAGAGAGTAAATCAGAATGGATGTGATAAGAGCAGGTTTGAGTCGGTGTGTTTTGTAGGATGTTGTTAGTCAGCATTGTATTGATATTGCGTTAATTAATAAGAAGTCATGATAATTTAATTTAATTGTAAATCATTTAAGGTTAATTTTTAAGTGCAATCATCAGGATCTTTTCTGCCGTGACGTTGCTGATCGCAGAACAGCACTGGAGCACGTTGGAAGTCTTGGCCGTGTTGGACACTACCTCACATGCTGAGATGCAGACCTAGCTGGAGCTGTGTGTATGTGTGTGTTCTGAGCCATGTGGTTCCTCAGGAAGAGGAAACTCCCACCCAGGGCACGAGCCTACATGTGAGTATGAAAGAGAAGAGAAAATAATAACTCCAGTGTTGGTGGCAGTGTGGATTTAAAGTAAAGCGGGAGTACCTGATAGGGCTGCACGATACTGCCTCAAATCAACATCACGATTCATTGAACGTTTTACCTCAGTAACGATTAATGAACAATTTAGTTGAATTTAGTTTTTATTTTATTTCCTTTGCTTTTTTATTATTAAACTTCTGTAAAAATTATTAGCTTTTTGTTATTGTTATTGTTTTATTATCTTTTTATCTTATTGAACAGTACTTAGGTACTTACTCTTTCTATCACTCCCCATGACACTTCTTCCTTCTATTTCTATCGCTCCCCATCTCACTCCCTCTTACTCTTTCTATCACTCCCCATCTCACTCTCTCTTACTCTATCACTACCAATCTCACTCCCTCTTACTCTTTCTATCACTCCCCATCTCACTCTCTCTTACTCTATCACTCCCAGTCTCACTCCCTCTTACTCTTTCTATCACTCCCCATCTCACTCTCTCTTACTCTATCACTACCAATCTCACTCCTTCTTTCTCTTTCTATCATGCCCCATCTCACTGTCTCTTACTCTATCACTCCCAGTCTCACTCCCTCTTACTCTTTCTGTCACTCCCTATCTTACTGTCTCTTACTCTATCACTGCCCATTTCACTCCCTTTTACTCTTTCTGTCACTCTCCATCTCACTTCCTCATTTTCTGTTACCCCCATCTCATTCCCTGCTTCTCTTTCTAGCACCTCATCTCACTTACTCAATTTTTTTTTAACACTCTCCATCTCACTCACTCTTTCCTTTTTTAACACTATACGTATTTTACTTGCTCTGTCTATTTTATCACTCCTCATCTCACTCACTTTTTATCACCCCCTATCTCACCTCATCTCTCTTTTCACACTCCCCATCTCACTCACTCTGTTTTATTTATCACTCCTTCTTTTTTAATCACTACGTCTCTCGCTCCCTCTCTGTTTTTTAAACCTCTCGTGCTCCCTCCTTTCTCCCTCTCTGTTTTTCTAACACTCCCTTCCTCTCTCCTTCTCTCTTTTTCTCTGACTCATCATAGGGTGACTCAGAGCCGCAAAGCTGTCTCTTCCCATGGTGCCTGGCTTCTCTCACATGACAGAGTGGCCCACATGGCTCTGTTTTTTCCTGCTCTTCTCTCTCTCTCCCTCTCTCTCTCTCTCCTCCCCCCGAGCCCCATCCCTCTCTCTCTCTCCTTCCGCATGTCCTCTCTGTGCCCCTCTTTCACGCCCCCCTCATCTCCTCAGCTGGCTCTCCTCACTCTTCTGCAGCTCTCCTGTAACTGGACCAGAAAGTGGACTGCACTCAAGTCCATGCCCTGTTAGTGTGCAGATAGAATAACCGTGTTAGAAGCAGACAACTGACATTGGAATAGTTCTTGCTCCTGCAATACGTGCGATATAAAAAGCAATGAAAGTTGTCACCATTTCTGCCAAAAAGATGGCCACTGCTCCTTCATGAACAGATCAAATGCAGAAGTCACATCTGGTTGTGGTGCACTGTGTGCTGTGGTGTGTTCACAATGAAAAAGTAGATAAATCAAAATTGCTATGCCAAAAATATCCAAAAGCAATATAACGAACAGAACGCTCAGATGCCTTTTATGCAAATACACAGTCAATACTCAGAAAGGAAACTATGGAAACGAGAGACTTTAATACAGCAAGTGAAGCTCAAATTCAGGTGAACTTGATCTGTTAGTCTCTGCAAAGTCAAAAGGACTTTTTGGGAGGAGTGCTGGGAGGAGAGGCGCGATCTCCAGTGCATCTTTACTTTTTTATTTTGCCTTGTTGCTCTCGAGCCTTTACCTTTACATCTGCTTAATCTGAAGCTCTCTCTGTTTCTTTGTCTCTCTGTTTTCCCCGCAGTGTGGAGGGAGATCCTCATTGTGGAGACACAGGCAGTTTCTCAGACAGCTCCTGCAGTCAGGGCCCATACCTGGGTGGCTCGGACCGCTACGGCAAGCCCGCGGCTTTACCTGTGGGCCCCCAGGGGCCTCCGGCGGCCCCCTCAAGCCCCGCCAGCCTGGCCTGGGCCCAGCGTTCACGCCACCAACCCGCCAGCCTGGCACTGCGCAAGCAGGAGGAGGAGGACAACAAGCGCTCCAAAGCCCTCTCCGACAGCTATGAGCTCTCCACCGACCTGCAGGACAAGAAGGTGTGTATGTGTGTGTGTGTGTGTGTGTGTAAGGGCCATTTCGGCGGGGTGTAAACTCTGGGGCAAGGATGAGTTGATGGTGGTGGTCTAGTGGTTAGGGTACTCCTACTAAACAAAGAGGTTACATTTCATTTGGGGCAGCTCTTAGCGGAAGGTCACTTGTTGAAGTCCCGGACCCGTAAAGGTACCACTGAGGTGCAAATGAGCAAGGTACCATCCCAAAGCACTGCTCCCTGGGCGCTGCCTACTGCTCCTTCATGGATGAGTCAAATGCAGAGGTCACGTGTGTGTGCTGTGTTGTGTTCACAATGACAATCACTCACTTTGACTTAAAGATTCACAGATCATTTCATCTCTTTGGTTTAGGTGGAGATGCTGGAGAGGAAATATGGCGGCTCCCTCCTGAGCAGACGAGCGGCTCGCACCATCCAGACGGCGTTTCGGCAGTACCGTATGAACAAGAACTTCCAGCGTCTGCGCAGCTCTGCCTCGGAAAGCCGCATGACCCGCCGCATCATCCTCTCGAACATGCGCATGCAGTACTCGTTTGATGAGAGACAGCCACAGGTACGACATAGCACTGATTACGCCGGAAATCTGTACAGAAGTCATATCTTTGTCCATGGCTTTGCAATACTTTCAACATCATAGACACTTTCTTAACCTAGGATGATTTTCTTAGCAGAGAAATTGAATCCCATTTACCTTCTGTTAGGGTTGCAACCAACAGTCTAGAAAGATTATTACAATAAAAATGCAAATTTTAAGATTCATATAAGCTTTTTGAGTAATATTTAGATTCGTAAAATGCGTCACATAATTGTAACAGTTATTATTATGTAAACACGCAGTGGTCAAGTGGTTTCAGTTAGGATACTCACCTCTGAGCCAAGAAGCTATGGGTTCAAATCCCACCTCCATCACTACCACAACTAAAGTGCAGCTGGTAGTGTAATAGTTAGGGAGTTGACCCTGTGATCAGAACGTTGCTGGTTCAAATCCCGGACGGGTAAAGGTACCGCTGAGGTACCCAAGAGCAAGCTACTGTCCCCAAGCAGTGCTCCCCGGGTGCTGCCACCGAGCTTCCCACTGCTCCTTCACGGTTTAGTCGGATGCAGAGCTCACATATGGTGCACTGTGTGCTGTACTGTGGTGTGTTTACAATGACAAACTAATTACTCACTTAAAAAGCTTCCTGAGTTGATGTTTCATTGAAGAAACCTTTCAGTTGAGAGGCAAAAACGTCTTCAGGAGCCTAGAAGTAGTTTGATTATTTTTATTTCAAGCACTCAAGACTACCACAGTGAAACATGTATTCTCGGCAACCACGTTTGGATAAGATTTAGGACGTAGCGCTCATCTTGGTGCCATCTACAGAAAGGGGTTAGCCATCATCTCGCATCATCAGCGGTCAGTTTGTTGACCACAGGGCCACTGTTGGCCTAGTATTTTCAGTTTACGAGAAATGACAGTGATGTTTATTAAAATGTCAGCAGTGCTGTAGTGCGGGATACATTTACATAAGCTACATACGCGTGATGCCCGCTGACATGCCTCTGCCACGTTAGCGTCACTGTGTTGGACGTTGTGTGTTGTCCAGAAGATGTCTTGCGGTTAGAAACTAACCCGGGCTGAAGCAGCAGAGGCCAGATGATAAATTGCGGGTGGCAAGACACAGGACGCAGCTGCTCCACTTATGTATGTGGTAGAAGACCCGCCTATGGACCTATAGGTCGTAGGTTCAAATCTAGCTCCATTCTACCTCTAGCGTTACCACCACTGGGCCCCAGAGCAAGACCCTTCCCTTAAAGACTCTTCCTTTAATTAGGAAATGGAAGTACATCATGTTCCTGTAATTAATTATTTTTGCGTACTTGTACTTAGAACAGTATATAAGTTCTATAAGTATATATGTCTGTAATTTTACTACTACTCTGTATTCTACTTTCCAACTTTTAAAATCACATTTCATCACTCATATTCAAAAGTCTGACCGGCGTTTTGGTATCTGATTGCAAACGAGTAAAGATTAAAAAGAATTTAAGTGATTTTTTGTCATTGTGGCTAGAGCACACAATGCACCACAACTACGTGACCTCTTCATTTGACCAATCCGTGAAAGAGCAGTGGGCAGCGCCCTGGAGCAGTGCTTTGGGACGATACCTTACTCAGGAGTACCTCAGTGGTACCTTTACCAGTCTGAAAATTAAACCGACGACCTTTCGATCAGAGGGCCAACTCCGTAATCGTTACACTACCGTTACGCCCTCAATTGTTGTATCACAAGAAACTATAAGAATAACAGTATTAATAGATATCAGACAGGAATCTGTCAGGAAGTGGGATAAATAACTGGATTTTGACATTAAGATATCAGGATGAAAATGGGTTGTGGAAATATAAGATTATAATTAGATTATAAATTAAATTTCCCCTTTACAGACATGCACATTAAATACTAATTCTATTATTTTGGGGGCAAAACCAAATATCACAAATAAAACATCTCTAATGTAGATATGTTATATCTTGGTATATAAATAGACACATATTTCAAATTTAGTATTTGTACGTAAGTACAGATATACAGCACCATTGAGTGTGAGTTGGGATGATGAACGTTGTGCTGCTGTTTTTGCAGGTGCAGCCCCAGACCCCCCAGCAGCAACAACAGCAGCAGCCGCAGGAGCAGCGTTACCCGCCTCACCACCCCTCCGTCCTGGGCATGGCCAGCCAGTCGGCCAACGTCAGCACCGAGCAGGAGTCTGGCTCGCCCTCACACTGCCCCTCTGACCGGGAGGAGTACGCACACTCAGACGATGCCTTCACCAAACAAGTGAGGAGAACGTGGATAGATAAAAAATAAACACAGATTATGATGCGGAATCCGAATCTGAATCTGAATGTTAATTACCAAGTACATTGTCACATACACTCTTAGAACAAATGAGTAGAAAAATTACACAAATCATGTGTAGCACTTTAGTTTACACATTTTGTGTTAATGCTTAATAAAATTGTGTTGGACAAAGTCAGATCGTTTACACATAGTCATGTGTAGTTTAAAATGTACACACCATGTGCATTTGTTCACAGCATTCAGCACAATATGTGTAACCAAGGACAGCACATGTGTTAAGATTATACATGTTTACACATCTTCGTGTTACCTTTCTTGAATGTCTCATGTGAATGTGTTAAAATGTTTTTAAAGAGTGTACAAGCAATTTGCTTCGGTGGTTGATGCTAAGACACTAAGAGTAAATCAAATTAAATGGAAATGAAAAAGATACAGGTATAAACTGTATCTGACTGTAATTTGGTACATGCGATATTCAGCCTACAATAAGGTTCTTAGAGTTGTCTTTTACGATGAATGTGTATAAGATCTATAACAGTTTCAATATGAAAAATTTTATACAGACTGTCTTTTAGATAAAAGTATCTCTTTAAAAGTCTGAGCTAACAAAGTTGGATCTAGTATGTGCAGATACTGTAACAGCAGTGTGCTGATATATCCCCATGTACATCAGTCAGTAAAATCAGACACAAACCAGTCAGTACCAGAGGTGGACAGTAACTAAGTACATTTACTTGAGTACTGTACTTAAGTAGAGATTTTGAGTATCTGTACTTTACTTGAGTGGTATTTTTCTTGGAAACTTACGACTTTCACTTCCTTACATTTGAAAGACAAATACCATACTTTTTACTTCACTACATTTCTATCAAGGTTCTCGTTACTCGTTACTTTCAAATCTGTGGATAAAGTGTATGTTATTCCCCATTTTCTAAAATGTGATTGGTTGTTTGGCAGCTGACAGTCTATCAGTAATCAGTAGGGTTACGTCACGCCTGTAGACTGGAACTAAAAAACCAAGTTCAGACAGTTCTGCCGTTTTCTGTCTTGATTAAAACATTGTTGCTGTTGGAAAGTCATGAAGCTAGAGGTGTAGAGCTGGATTTTAAGCAGGTCGGAATGTTCATTTGATGTTCTGAGCTGCATTTACAGCTGTCCTCCTGATTAAGTTGGGGTTGTGTTTCATTCTCTAACATTCCACCAGTTCCTTATTCTACAGCTTCTACAAGCTAGTCAGAGGTATTAGGTATTGTAAGTGTTGTGGCAATAATGCAACAATGTGGTGAATGAAGATGTGCTTTTAATACTTAAGTATTTTTTAAAACAAGTACTTCAGTACTTTAACTTAAGTAAAAATTTGACTGTACGACTTTCACTTGTACTGGAGTAACATTTGACTAGTGGTATCTGTACTTTCACTTAAGTAATGAAGTTAGCTACTTTGCCCACCTCTGGTCAGTACAGTATGTATATAAAACCATGATTTTTTACTGATAATTTGTCATTGTGAACACACCACAGCACAACACATTTGACAGTTAATGGGATATATTTAAATCTATACAAATGAATGTTAATAGAATATTGTTACGGGAGAACACGAAGCGTTTGACCGTTTAAAGTGTAAATCTCGCGGATATCGTTTGAATCGCGGCGCTGTAGAGCCTCATGAAGTCGGTAATATTTGGTAATTTTAACATCATTTTGTATCTAAACGCTGATTTCGAGTATATGACTGTCGGAGCCAAAACTAAAGCGTCACACTGTCAGCAGAAAGAGGCCGATATGAGCGGAGTTCCTCTTTACACGGAGACTCGCCTCCGCGGCACTGCGTGAGGCGGCTGGCCGGCCGAGGTGCACTCGAAGTCGGCGTTATGGAGCAGGACGCGCGGTGAGCTGACGGAGGGCGGAGCGGAGCTCAAGCAACACGCCGTAGAAACGCGTCCGTTATGAGCAAAGCGCCTTAAACACGTCACAGTGGTAATGACGTGGATTAAAAAGAGCTCTGAAAGCACATCATTTGCAGCACATTTTAATCAAATCAGTCGAATTGGACAGCAAAAAGCAGCTAAATGAACGGGCTTTATATTATTCACTTTGGAAAACGTAGGTTCCGTTACAAGGTAATGCACAAAACTATGAGCGTTTAAAACTGAAGTGAGTTTTTGTAGAAACGTCCTAGTTAATGCTGACTTGCTGTTTAGATAGTGTAGTTAACTTGCTGAATGTTAATGAACGGAATTTCAACATCATTTGTGGACATAAACACGTTTTAATATTCCTACAGATTTTCGATCACTTGAAACATACCTGGTGTCCAAGTTGGCTGTAATTTTAGAGATAAGATAAGATATATTAAAAAGCTATGTCAGTGAAACAAGGTCAAATCAGCATTGTGCTTATTAGGATTGAATTAAGATTTTTGGTTTAAAAGATGAGCTGTCAAAAATGATTATTGCTTATATGTCTTTATGGTGGTGGCGTAATGGCAGGGTGTTTGTCCCGTGATCAGAAGGTCACAGGTTTGTATCCAGGGCACTGAGGTACTCATCAGCAAGGTACCGTCCCCAAACACTGCTCCCCGGGCGCTGCCCTTGTTTGCTGGCCACTGCTCTTTCACGGATGGGTCAAATGCAGAGGCCACATTTCGTTGTGGTGCTCTCTGTGCTGTGCTGTGATAGGTTAAGAGAGATTAAGAGTCTTTAGTGATGGAGAATCTCAGGAATGTGAAAACGTCTGTGTGGTAAAATGTCTTATAAAATATCTTTTTTAACTGATTAGGTATATAGATATAAAAGATGATGATAAAATAGAATGCCTTTCATTCACATTTGTGCATTTTCTTTCAGGTGACATCCCTAGCCGACTCGATGGATGACGCACTGACCTGTCAGTCGGGCCGTGGCGACTCGCAGGAGGGCAGTGGCGCGGGCGACGGCGAGGACTTCGGCGAGTGTGTGTGGAGCAGCGGGTCTCGGGGCACGTCCCGACACGTTGGGGGCGCAAACGGGCGTGAGCGTCCGGGCGGCATGCTGGGGGGCATGCACGAAGACAGCACAGCCACCTCCTACAGCGACGTGACGCTCTACATGGATGATGGCATGCCCTCCTCGCCCTTGTCCATCGAGCGCGCCCCCAGCAGCACTGACACCGAGTACTGGGGAGGAGGCGGGGGCAGCGGAGGGGGCGGGGGCACCACGGGCCGTGAGGACAGCCGTGACACCGAGGGCGGGGGCAGCAGCAACAGCCGGCGCAGCACACCTTGCACAGAGTGCCGCGACTTCCGCCTCCGGGGGCCGCACCTGCCCGTGCTGACCATCGAGCCACCCAGCGACAGCTCGGTGGACATGAGCGACCGCTCTGACCGAGGCTCCCTCAGCAGGCAGCTGATGTATGAGCAGGAACCTGTCGGAGGAGGAGGCGGCGGCGGTGGAGGAGGAGGAGGTGTAATGGGTGGAGGCTCTCCACAAGGAACTCTCAAACATGCCCCCGCCACCCGCTCAGCCAGCGCCGGACCGGCTCAGGGCCAGACGCGCCCGCTAGGCCGCCCCATCCCCTCGCCCCTGCCCACCCACCTGCCTCACCATCACCACCACTACCCCCACCCCCACGCCCTGCTGCTGAACCACCAGCACCCGCACCTCCCGCATCTGCACCACCCACTCCACCTCCACCACCACCCTCACCCTCACCCTCATCACCCCGCCCTGCCCCACCTTCACCATCCATTCCAGGAACCGGGCTCACCCTCGCCCACGCAGCCACCACCACTCACTCCGCTCTCCTCCACCTCGTCGGCACCGCTACCCTCATCCGGCACGGGCATGGAGCAGTCGGATGGAGACAACGACTCGCTCAACTCCACCACCAACTCCAATGAGACCATCAACTGCAGCTCGGGCTCGTCGTCGAGGGACAGCCTGAGGGAGCCGTTGCCTGCGATGGGTAAGCAGACCTACCAGAGGGAGAGCAGACACAGCTGGGACTCACCCGCCTTCAACAACGACGTGGTGCAGAGGAGGCAGTACCGCATCGGACTCAACCTCTTTAACAAGTAAGCAGCACGGGGGGATGTCTAGTGGTTGAGGGGGTTTGAGGTTGTGAGTAAAGGCAACGTTTACGGAGAATTTGACTTGATGTTTTGCGTCATTGTCATTGATGACAGCTTTGCACACTCTTCAGTTATATTCATGAAGTATTAACCTGGAATAGTCTTCAGTTAGCAGATGTGCCTTGACAATGGTTAATTCATGAAATTTCATGCCTTTCTAAGTGTCGGAGAGCATCAGTTGTGTTGTGCAGAGGTAGGGTTTGGAACTTAATTTAGAGTTTGCATGTCTATTAAGAAAGCTTAAGCAACTTGCGAAGCTGGTGGCCTAGTGGTAGGACACTCGCCTTTGGACCAAGAGGTTGTGGATTTGAATCCATCCTCTAGCGTTACCAACACTGGGTTCCTGAGCAAGACCCTTAACCCTGAGTTGCTCTCAGGGGAGCTGTCCCTGAAATTAGGAAATGTAAGTCGCTCTGGATAAGAGCGTCTGCTAAATGCTGTAAATGTAAATGTAGGGTTGGAACCAGGGATGCACGATAATATCAGAATCATATCAGAATCGGCCGATAATTGCTTTGTTTAAGTCATCATCATCAGACCGATACTTAGATTTCCTTGATATATCCAGCCGATATTTCGTGACGTGTTTATCGTATGTGGGAAAGGTAGCTCTTGTGCCAGGCATGTCCAAAGTCCGAGGTGGGATTTTATACGACCCGCACCTTCTGTCTTAAAATGGATGCTGTTATTTTGGGCCAAAATTCTGAGCACGCGGTGGAACGTTCACCAGCAAAATCTCTTGCCTTTACACACTCAACTCTCCCTGCACGCACAACATTTTGTTAACTAAATTGCATGTTTGCCTCACTTAGCGAATCTGGGCTGTGTCCTGAGCCACGTACTACTGCACTTGATAGTATGGTAGGTAACATGCTCCTGTCATACTTTTCTATATGGCAGTATGCATCTCAGGAAATAGCTGGGGTTGTAGTTTAACGGCTCTCTACACACTAGGTAGTGCACATGGAGAGTCACACAAGCCCTATTTGACTTGTTACACTACATAGGGCAGGATGTGAAATGCTCTGCCCTCGCTCCACTCTGCTTTTACGCTCGCTTGACTTGGTGCTGTTCGAAATGTCAGAGTCAAAATTCTGAGCGTGCAGTGGAACTTTGGCGAGCAAAATGATCTTGACGTTATGCGTTCAACTTTGCCTGCGTTCGCGCTTGACTCTGACTTCCTCATTTATCTGTATCGGTATCAGTAAATATAAGCATGAAAATAATCGGGTATCGGCATCGGCCAGTAATTCCTTGCTCGTGATCTCCCCCAGGATTGGTACACATTCTAATCAATTTATAAAGCTTGTTCAGCTACCTCTTCTTCTAATTGTCCGCGAAACACTCAGTAACACTCAACTGGTAAGGACCAGTCCATCATTACTTTAAGACATGAAGAATTGATCAGAGCTAAAAACCTACAACCTCTTGGCCCAGAGGCGAGTGTCCTAATCACTAGACCACCAGCTTCCCAAGTTTCTTAATCTCTCTTAACAGACGCGCTACATGATGTTCCAGTCATTATAGGCGTAACATAATGGTGCAACCCGGTTAGTGCTACATTGAAAATGCGGTGTACGCAAAATACATCTCTTCTTTTGCCCACTGGGATGATTTTTCCAGATTCATTTAGACGCTTACCTCTGCTTACTTACCGCAGCGTCACACGGCAGTTCTGCTGTCACCTGATGATATGGCATACAGGCACTTTCATTTCTGTGTCCAGTCCTTTATTAACCCACCCACCAGTTGCATCTCACGTAAACCCGAGAATAGCGCGGCGCTGTAATGCGCTGCGTTTTAGGAATAAGTGTATGAAGGATTAGGCAGTTGCTGTTGTGTGTTTTTAAACAGAATAATGAAATTGCTGGTTTAAGGATGCTCGGAGCACTTTTAGGTAAAAAAGCAAAAAGCAGTGTGTGTAAGCAAACAGGCAAACACCACTTTGGAGATGAAAAGCAGGGTGGTAATTAAAAAGCAGGTCATCTGAGGATAAACGTTGAGAGAGAGAGAGATATGGGATGAGGTCTTGATGAGAGCTAAGACTGTACCCAGCCTACACACACACACACACACACACACAGCTGTCTGTGCTTGTGCTATTGTGTACCGTGTTGACTGGCACTTTCCGCCCTCCTCCTGCTTCCTAATTCGATTTGGTTGTCACAACACCACGAGTTCCGCTGCAGATGCAGTGTGAAAGAGATCAATCAAAATCATTTGTTCATTGGTTTTCATTTAAAACCAAAACCCCGAATATGTCTTTTAAATAATATTCCTTTCTCAAACCAAAATAAGAATGAATAAGAAGTCATTTTCCCAGTTTGCGTGCAAATGAAAACCAGAAAATGGAAAACATGCACTCATATTATTCCACATTATTTCAAGTGGCATTCCAGAACTAACCGTTATACATGGTGTATAGATATAGATACACATATAGACAGATAGATATATAGATATATAGAGCCCATGTAACGGTCATAAGAATCAAGCCACTTAACAGGGGTTGACAAGTTCTCCTTCCTTGACATCTGGTAGAGAATTAATGTAGTGATGTTTCTCGTCAAGGTGGCTTTGTCTCGTGTGAAATACTACAGTGTTATTTTTTGTACCAAAATTCTGAGTGTGCAGTGGAGATTTCATCAGTAAAATCTGCCGTTTTTTTCTCTTTCTGTTTGAGTGCAGTCCTCCTGCATGTATGTTTTTTAGGTGTTTTGTTGCTAATGTGAAACACAAATGAACGAAATGATCACAGATTGCGAAATCTAGCAGCAGACATCACGTCTGGCTTACCCACCTTCTCTCTCTGTCTTTCACTCTCTCTCTCTCTCTCTCTCGCTCTCTCTCTCACTCTCTCTCTCTCTCTCTCTCTCTGTCTCTCTCTCTCTCTCTCTCTCCATCTCTCTCTCTGTTTCTCTTTCTGTCTCTCTCTCTGTCTGTCTGTCTGTCTCTCTCTGTCTGCTGACAGGAAGCCAGAAGGCATCCAGTACCTGATGGGGCGAGGCTTAGTCCTGCCTTGGTGGGCATCGCCCGCGCCTTCATCCTGGAAGCAAGGGCCTCAGCTTGAGCAGATGGCGGTTCCTGGCAACCCGACAGAAACAGTTCAACAAGGGCGTGTTGGAGTGAGGTGTAGCCGTGTTAACAGAGGATCTGGATGTGGGAGTAGTGCACGCAAAACCTGGCAACCTCGCCCTTACTAGTCCACTTGTTGATTTGACACCATGTCACACCAAAGTGTAGTATTAGCTCAGTGAGATAAGTGGCTCTGTTATCTGAACTCAGTGTTGTGAAGTTGTGGGTTCGTATCCTGACAGATGAAGTGGTTATTATTTCTTTTAAAATGTTAGTAAGAGTTAATAATTTATTCATTAAATAAATTATATTATTTAAATAAATTATATATAGTATAATATTTAAATATTTAATTTATATGCTGCATCTTATTTAACGTTTCACTTTCTTTATATTATTTTCCTTTAATATGGTTTAGTTGAATATCGCAACACTACATGAAAAGAGAAGCATGGAGACAATTTAGTTTACAATAACAAAACTCAAAGACGATATAAGCATTCTTTTTTGTGCAAAAAATGACTTCTTCCAACCAGTACATTTTAATACACATGTTAATATGTAGTAGATATGTAGCAGTCACAACTTAACCAAGACTTTTGAACAACACAGTAGATTTCTTGGAGTAACTTTGAGGTTCAGTCCTTAGTCAGAAGCTCAAAGGTAGGACACATCCAAATCCAAACCCAAAAAAGCCAAGAACATAATTACGTAAATTACATAAAGTTTTGTAGTTTAGTAAATTAGAAAAATATATTGTGCAATAATAATTCAGTATGCAAAGTTGCATTGAACTCAGACATCCCATGCCTGTGCTTTCTTGTATCGATCTCTGATGGGTCGATTGTGTTATTATTATTATTATTATTATTACATTTAGTTTTTTCTCTACAAAACGGATTGCGCAGCTTGAACTACAAGTCACATAAAGCTGACATTTTTACAACTCATTTTGAACTCTTAAGGACACAAAAAATGCTACATAAATGTATGCGCTCTGGTTCACTGACTCCCTTCTTCAATGCTTACTGCATCGGCTGCTTTTGTGCTGCTTTTTAGAATTTTGCTTGTACCCCGCTAGTTGCCGTTTGCGTCTATATTTTTAACTATTGTAATTAAACCCTGTGTTCTGTATCTTTCTGCAGCTGTGTGCTGGACGAGATGGATTTTTCGGGCATGGATTTGGACGACGCCCTGCGCAAGTTCCAGGCCCAGATTAAGGTCCAGGGTGAAGCACAGAAGGTGGAGAGACTGGTGGAAGCTTTCAGGTATTTATCACACTATTGGTTCATTCAGTAATTGAACGGCAAAGCTACACCTGACTTCTACACCATGAGTCAATAAAGGAAGCTCTGTACCTGCACTCATAACTTTGAAAAATGTTGCCCAATTTTTTAATTCTTTCAGAATCAAGTTTGCAACAAAGTCTTCATTATATTGCCCACCACGCCTTGTGAAATCACACAAATTACCACAAACAATAGGCCTCATTTACCAACGGAGGTTTGAAAAAATTCTTAAAACCCACTTACGGAGTTTTCACAAAGATTTTCAAAGGTTTTCTCCAATGTTTTCTTATTTAAGACAGAATCTACAACAAGTGAAGAGCACTTTTATTACCTGTTTTAACAGTGTCAATTTATGACCAACTTCATTTATATTTACAGTTACATTTAGCAGTCGCTCTCATACACGGCGACTTACTTTTTGCTAACTTCAGGGACAGTCTCCTCAAGAGCAACTTAAGAGGTAGGATTTGAACCCACAACCTCTTGGTCCAGAGGCGAGTATCAATACACTCCCCTTTCACATGGACTCATACACAAAGTTGTCAACCCCACCGGATCAATTTGAACAGTTTTTGGATGTCGCAAGGTATTGTAGCTACAAGGTTAAGTTGTGGCAATATAATCATCACTTTGTTGCCAGTTTAATTCTGAACGCAACAGTGAAAGAGTTTTGATAATGGTCAACGCTTGCCAAAGTCATGTGCAAAGCAGCAGAGCTCCCTTATTCAAACTCACAGTGTCTCTGCAGCTGCCATCTATACCTTTATCTGCTTCTCTCTACGTGTCAGTCAGAGGTACTGTGTGTGCAACCCCGCCCTGGTCCGGCAGTTCCAGAACCCCGACACCATCTTCATCCTGGCCTTCGCCATCATCCTCCTCAACACGGACATGTACAGCCCTAACGTCAAGCCAGAGAGGAAGATGAAACTTGACGACTTCATAAAGAACCTAAGAGGTGCGATATCTGCTCACTGATATGTGCCGTCTTTATTTTGTTACTTTATTATAACAGCCCTTAGCTGTTGTGTTTCTTGTCAGCAGCCCAGCTGCAGTTCTCTCTTTTTCCTTTCCAAGGGCCTGTTTACACGTACATTCAGTTAAAAAAAGGCCTGTTTACACTAAAACAGATATTTTTATAAACATATATTTGTTATACGTTTAGGCCTTTTCTTTACACGTAGCCACAGAATCCAGCGTTTTGAAAAATCTTGAGTTTTGGAGGGTGTTTTAAAAATATGCGTTTAGGCTAAAACTCTGTTTACGTGTAAATGAATATAAAATATAAAATATGGGTTTATAAAAGTGTCGTGTAAACGTGTAAACAGGCTCTTATTCAGGTCCAAATTTGTTATTCCCTATTTTGGCCACAAGAGGGCCATTAAGGAGGACTGTGATATTACTTTTCTTGTGGTTAGTTTGTTACTGATGTGATTTTATCAATAATTCAACAGCTCAACAGCTAGCTCAACTAGAATCCGCAGAAACATCTCGAAACGGCTACAAACAGCTACAAACATCATTTTCTCTTTTTTACCAGTGAATCCCTTTATACTTTTTACCAGACCATAAATAACTGACGTAATCTTTCCCATCGATTTCCATCACATTTGACTTCAGAACATTCACAGCTGGTCTCAGGTAGATGAGAACCAGAAGAGACTCAACAGGTATGATGGAAAACCTGCAGCACGGCGACCCTCCAGACCAGGAACTGCCCACCCCTGATCTTGTCCATCACATTTATTTTGAATTAAATTTCTGTTAATGCTTTAAACACAACAGATTCTGTTGATAATTTTCTCAATGTGTGTTCATGGACCGATCCCATAATAAACATCCTGCTGTCTGTGTTGTAATGTGACAAATCTCTCTCGTTGCTGCTGTGTTTGGCAGGTGTGGACAATGGGCAGGACATCCCGAGGGACCTGTTGGTGGGAATCTACCAGCGCATTCAGAAGTGGGAGCTGAGGACCAACGATGACCACGTGTCCCAAGTGCAGGCGGTGGAGCGGGTCATCGTGGGCAAGAAACCTGTACGTACACACAGGAAGTGGAGAACGTGCTTAGAGATTTAAGATTCGGTGGGGGGTTTCACAAGTACAACACAGTGAAATGCACCTCAATTCATTCATAAAAATGTGCAGAGGAAAAATGAGTTTCCTAAAATTGTCACGTTCAGGTTTGGACCCTTCAGAACAGAGGACGCAGATGCAGAAATCATTGTTCGCTCTTACAATCTTAACAGAATTTTCTCCATAACGTCTCAGGATTAGCACAGTGCGAGCACGGCCGGCTGCGGTGGCTTGCTGTCTAGAAATGATAAACACACAGAACATTCGGGGTAAAGTGAGGGAACCGGATGCTAACGTCCGGCTCGAACTGGCTTAAATAATCCAAAACCCAGGTGTGCGGAATCACCCCGAAATGAGTGCGAGAATCAGCTTTGAGGGTGACGTGCTACTATTATGTAGTGGGAACTAAACGTGGAAAACCAAACCAGACACAGGTGACACACATTACCCCGAAATCCCAACCTGACACGTGAGAAGGGTGAACAGCAAACTCAGGTTAGGATTCTGGCGATTGGGATCGGAGCGGGCGGGGCCGAGGCGGCACAGATGTGACACAAAAATATACATTTATACTATATTATGGGAAGGCTGTGCAAATAAAAGTAGAAATTGATTAAAGGTTTAAGAAACAAAATCTTACAGTAAATAAATCTAAAATAAAAACCAATTTGCGTGTGTGTGTGTGTGTGTGTATGCAGGTTCTGTCTCTTCCTCACCGCAGGCTGGTGTGCTGTTGCCAGCTGTACGAGGTTCCTGACCCGAACCGGCCCCAGCGCAGTGGCGTCCATCAGAGGGAGGTCTTCCTCTTTAACGACCTGCTGGTGGTAAGAGCCTCGACATCTCCACCTCCGTTAGTGAACCACGAGTTTACATAATAAACATGTTAGTTTGCATGCTTAGTGGGTGTGTGACGAGATCTCACAATTTTAAAACGTGATGAAATTTCTAGTCAAGGTGAAAGGGTGTCTCACCAAGCACCAACTAGTACGGTGGGGTTTTTCTGCCAAAATTCGTGCAGTGGAACTTTGAGCAGTAAAATCTGGCGTCTGTACACACTCAACTCTGACTGCACACGCTCAACTCACACTTTCACACTTGCTCCACTTGGTACTGCCTTATATATGTGGCAAAACACCAGCCAATCACAGACTTGGAGAACGCCGATTGACTTATACTAACTAACTATTATGCAGTTACTAACTCAGTTTCTTTTTAGGAGAACTAACTAGTAACTATAACTAATTACTTATTACTAAAGTAACATGGCCAACACTGATCATGAGTATACACTAAAGATGGCACCGATCTGATACGTGGATGGGATATCGGTCTGATAACGACTCAATCAGCTGGATCGGGTATCTGTGGCATTGGGCCGATCCGTGGAGTCGATCTGTAAATCTGTTGCTTCTGCATGGGAAGTGTTACTGCGGTAAAGCTGGATTATTGTTCAATATTTACACTAATTCCTGCATATTGATATGACAATGAGCAGAACAAGCAACGCAACACACTACAACCCCAAAAGCAAATTATACTGTTTGATTTCCTTAACAACACCAGCTCTCACTCACAATCTCTGTGTTCCTGATGGTTTTAGTGCTGCAGGATTAGGGACCGTCACTAAATTACACAACTGTGTTTAAACTGATCATCTTTGAGAGGTTATTTTAATAATAAATAATTTAGCATATACATATGGGTGTGTAATTATTACATTGTTTTAGTTGGGAAAACACTATTTAAGTCAAGTATTTCCTCAAGCAGAACAGAATAATCGCAGTCGTGTATTTAGACATTTTTTAAAGCATTATTTTCTGTTTTCAGATTTGTATCATATCGGCAGATATCTAAATTCACAATATCGGCATCATATCGGACACATGTTGAGTAAACACAGATCAAGACATCAGTAGATTGTTCTCAGGAATGTCAGGTTTTCATAGATCCAGTAAAATTTGTCAGCCACTGAGAACTCTGCCGGGTTTACATCCTACATTACAATAACATGCCGTAACTCTACCAAAAAAAGCCTCATGGAAACTCCAAGACACTCCCGATGTTGCGCTTTGGAGTCACTTTATCTGTGATAACGCAAAGTATGTTGTAATATGATCTTAATGACATTTTTTTGCTTGTGGGTTTGCTCATTCATTGCAGCAGAGAAAATCCATTGACAGCATGAAATCGTGGTCTAACCCCAATCCAGTTCACATTCTGATTGGATTATGTTGCACTCTGCTCCGCTTCTATCTTCAGACATGTAGAACATTGCAGCCTGAGGTCTCATGGGTTTACACACACACACACAGACACGCACACACACTGACTCCTCCAACACTGTTGTGTGCGTGTGTGTGTGTCGTCGCAGGTCACCAAGATCTTCCAGAAGAAGAAGACGTCGGTGACGTACAGCTTCAGACAGTCCTTCCCGCTGGTGGAGATGCAGGTTCACATGTTCCAGAACTCCTGTAAGTATATTGGTCCCTCCATCTGTCCCTCCATCTGTCCCTCCTTCTTTATTTATACTATCTCTCCGATCTGGCTCAGCGCTGCGCTCCAACATTTAGCCGCTCTCTTTAGACTCTCCTCGTGCATTCGCTGATGGCAGTCGCGTGAAAATCGAGACCCACTTCCTCATCAGTGCTGTTTTATGAGATTTTAGTTCAGGCTTTTGTGTGGTTTGCATCATGTCAAGCAACTTTTAATGCTTTCAGAACAATACACATCTAGATCAGGAGCAGACTCCACATAATCACTGTCACAAGACTACACGTCACAAGTCCCAAAGTAAAGCACGACTATCCAGACCGAGGTCAAGAGTAGACCCCTCAAAACGTGGTCTCAGGCTAAGACTGGCTTTATAAAGCTTAGCTTTAAGCAGACCCATCTAAACGTAGAGCTTGTAGATCACTCAAACCTTAATCTCAGACTAAGACAGTATTATACAGACCTAGAGCTAAAGCAAAACCCACAATATTTTATTTCTGACTCAAATAGGACTTTACGGACCAAGAGTAAACCCGACAAGAGTTTAGTCTCACACTAAGACAGGACAAGATTAAGAACAGAACCCAAATAATCACTCATATTCACTCTCACTAGACTTAGTCTCAGATTAAGACAGGACTATACAGATCTCGATCTAGAGCAGAACCCACAGTATTTGGTCTCAGACTAAGGTATGATTTTAAGGACCAAGAGCAAACCCTACAAAACTTTAGTCTCAGACATGGACAGGACTATTCAGACCTAGATTATGAGTAGATCTCTCAAGACACAGACTAAGGCTGGACTTATCCAGATCAAGAGCAGGCCCCAACAAGGCCCAGACTAAAGCAATATGCACCAAGACTATCCAGACTGAGTAGACCCCTCAAGACATGGTGTCAGACTAAGACAGGACTATACAGACTGAGATCAAGAGCAGAAGCCACAAGACTTGGCCTTCGGACTAAGACAGAACGTTACAGAGCAAAAGTAAACCTAACAAGACTTAAGTCTCAGACTAATACAGGACTATACAGACTAGATAAAAAGCAGAATCCAAATATTCTTTTACTTTACCAACACTTGGTCTCAGTCTAAGACATTACTACACAGACCAAGACTAAACTTCACAAGACATTAGTCTCAGATTTAGACGTGACTATACACACTGAGATAAAGAGTGGAACCCAGTCTTGGTCTCAGACTAAGATACAGAGTGTGCTGTGACAAATAATCACTCACCTTCATTCACTGTTACTTCAGTGGTAACTTTGCCCTGGATTCGAACCTGCAACCTTCTGCTCACAGGGCGAACACCCTACCGTTACGCCACCAACTGTCCCAACTTAGTTATTTTTGAGGGTAAATGTGAGGCGTTTTTATCACACACGTTTCCTGCGTCTTCTAAACATAACAAGGAAGTGAGTTCACTGGCTCAACATTTTGCGGTAATTGGTCAGAAATGAATTCGCAGGGACTGGCTGATTTTTGCATTAATGCTTGCGACCGCAACGTCACAAAATCCCAGAGGGTCTGACTAATACACTTTAATGCATCAGCTCAGCCTGGTTTCCGCTTGGATCCTCTCAGGTTGTTTACTCCATAAGGGGTTGTTGCTCATTAGGGGCACCAATAAAGTGGACTTTAGCTGAAATGTACCAGGTTGAATCCTGAGACTGTGCAACAAAGGGTTAACAAATAAATAACGTTGTTGAGAAATGGAGAAGAGGCTAAATAGAGGAAACTCATCTAGATGATTGCTACTATTACCTCACGCGTTATATATTTTATACATGATAAGCCGATATTTGTTAGGCTGCATTCATTTCATATAATGTATAATGTTGATTTTTCACTGGCGACGTGTCTTCGTGTGAGTAATAAAACACACCCGACTGCAGAGCTAATGTGATTTGTTACCTTCTATTTGTGTGTGTGTGTCTCTCTCTCTCAGACTATCCGCACGGTATCCGGTTGACCTCAGCCATCCCGGGAGGCGAGCGTAAGGTCCTGATTGTGTTTACGGCCCCGAGTCAGCAGGACCGAGCACGCTTCGTTAGCGACCTGAGAGAGAGCATCGCCGAGGTGCAGGACATGGAGAAATACCGTGTTGAGTGTAAGCTTCCCTCCTCCTCACTCTGCTCTATAGCAGCTGCATCCGTGTTGGGAAAGAGGCCTGATGCCGGCTCCTGAATGATCCTGCACTGATCTGTCTGTTTATCTCTCTCTCCCTTTCTTCCTCTCTTTCTCCTTCTCTCTCTATCCCTTAATCACTTATTCTCTCTCGCTCACTCTGTCTCTCGCCATTCTGCTCTCTCTGCTTTTCTCTCTCCTTCTCCCTCTCTCTCTCTCCATCTCTCTCCTTCTCTCCCTTTTTCTCTCTCTCTCTTCCTTGATCACTCATTCTCTCGCTCACTCTGTCTCTCGCCATTCTGCTCTCTCTTCTTTTCTCTCTCTCTCCCTCTCTCCATTTCGCTCGATCTCTTCTTTTCTCTCTCCCCGTCTCCCACTCTTCCTCCTTTTCTGTCTCTCTTCCTTGATCTTTGATTCTCTCTCGCTCTCTTGCTGTCTCCCTTTTTTGTTTTCTCTCTCCCCTTCTCCCTCTTTTTTTCCGTCTTCCTCTCCCTCTCTTTCTCATTTTCTTACCTCCTTTTCTCTTTCCCCCCTCCCCTCTCTCTGTCTCCCTCATTCTCCCCTTCTCTCTCTCTCACTCTTCCTCTCCCTCTTTCCGTCTCTTCCCCTTTCTTCTTTTCCCTCCAATACTCTTTTCCTCTGTCTCTTTCTCTCAATTTCACTCTCTCTCTTTCCTTTTCTCTCTCCCCATTACTCTCTCTGTCTCCCTTGATCACTTATTCTCTCTCTCTCTCTCCCCCTCCCTGTAGCGGAGCTGGAGAAGCAGAAGGGCGTGATGCGAGCCGGGCTCCTGAGCGGAGATGGAGGCAGCGGATTGGGCAGCGTGAAGGCGGAGGCAGTGAACGGCACTCTGGGAAGGCCCAGCCTCGACGACACGTACGCCTCGGGGGAGGGGCTTAAACGCACGGCCCTCAGCTCGTCCCTGCGGGACCTCTCGGAGACAGGTGAAGCCCTGGCCCTCACTCACCTGCTCACTCTCAGCAAATACCAGAGCAGCGGCCAGCAGTTCTGCTGCGTCACTTTCGTGTAGATGGCTGAAATAAAGGACAGTTGACTCCCACTGCCTCTAATACACAATGTGCTTCTTTCCCTCAAACACACATCACTAAACTGCACACAGTGTTTACAACAGATAATAATAATAACTTTATAATAATACCCTCATAAGCCAGACATGGTAGCTCAGTGCTTAAGGAGTTGGTGCCAGCGGTAGAATAACGATTAGGGAGTCAGTCACATGATCAGAGGTTCGCCAGTTCAAATTCCGCGCCGGTAAATGGTACCACTGAGGTACTCATGAGCAAGGGACCGTCCCAAAGCACAGCTTCCGGGGTGATGCCCATCAGCTGCCCACTGGTCCTTAACAGATAGGGCATATGCAGAGGTCACTGTTTGCAAATAATCACTCGCTTAATAAATGGGCTGAGTCTGAGCCATCACAGCATTTTTGGGCATTGTTCAGTAGTGACAAATAAACAGTCACAGCGCTCACAGATCTTTAGAGGTTTCCACATTTCAAGGGTTTAGAGGGTGAACATGGAGTGCCTTCACCACCCTATCTTTTATAAAACATTCATACTTGTCTGATGCTTTGGGCTTCATACATACACCCATCAGCAATAACATCATGACGATCCACCGAAAATTGAGCAGATCTGTGGCCTCGCAGCCCCATATGCAACTGCCTGCAATGTGCTGTGCCTTCAGACATTCTTGAGAGTTTGAATAGAAGGCAACTGGATGTCTTTTAGTTTCCTGAAGACGTTTTAGCTCTCTACTTTTCAACTCTCACCATCTACAGGAACTTAAACTTTATCATCAAGACATTACAACACCAAGAAAGTTCCTTTCAAGCCGTAAGGAAAACAAAAGGAATGCAGACATGTCGAGAGAAAACTTAAAACATGTAGTTACTTAAACTGGCGACAGGTGAAACGTCTTCAGGAATCTAAAAGAAGTCCAGTTGCCTTCGATTTGAGCTCACAAGACTGCCATGTCCTGAACAACAGTGAACCTACACAGACATCTTGAGACATCCTTCCATCAGAACCAGCATGAACATGTTCAGCAGTTTGAGCTATACTAGCTAGTTCTTGTTGGATTGGACGATATGGTCAAGGCTTCACTGCCCACCTGTGTCAACGAGTCTCAGCACCGACCGGCATCCTGTTTCTGCTGCTTCACCAGTTTTTCTTCCTTTCCTTGGACTGCTTTTTGCCATGTCCTGTCCACAGCCCACATCCGTTTCTGAATTTCAGGGACAGTCTCCCTGCAGCAACATGGGGTTAAGGGTCTTGCTCAGAGACCCAGTGTTGGTAGTGGTGGAGGTAGGATTTGAACCTTTGACCACTTGAGGCAAGCAGACTATCACTAGATTACCACAACTAATATCTAGCCATCATCACAATTTGGCCCTCATCAGAGTCCCTCAAATCCTTACTCTTAAGCATTATCCTCACACAAAGATCTTTATGCTTCGAACACATCAAGCACAAGGAGAAAACGTGTGCTTACTGCATGATATATTCCTCGCATTGGTGTACATTTATGACTAGCACTCCCAAAAAATCCTCTTGGTCCATTTTGAACCCTAGCTATGTTTTGTTGGGTGCAGGAAAGCGGGGTCGAAGAAACAGTGTCGGCTCTTTGGACAGTACCATCGAAGTAAGTTTGGAACCTGGTCCCCTGAATTCTGAACGCTTGTCCTATTGCTGCTTACTACACGCCAACGGAATGATTACATTTGTCAATGTTCTCACACGCCAGATGCATGTCTTATGACCACATCCCTGCAGACCACCACTGCATGCAGCATTTATCACTGTTGTGCTGTTTTGGTCAACCATGTTTTCCTCATTGTTTTCCAGCAAGTGGATCTTTCTGTGCTTGATGGTAACATGCATGTCTGTTTTCACTGTGTGTGTTCAGCAGCTTTGTGTAGCTTCATTTCAAGCCACACATCCAACATCCAGGAGTTTTGAACCCTCTGCACGAGATGTTTTCTTCTGCATGTGTGTGTCTTGATGACAAACTTCAGAATGTTGTGACGATTTCTTCTCTGCCGTGTTTGTGTTCAGGGTTCGATCATTAACAGCCCGCGGCCGCACCAGCGCCTTCCCATGGGAGGCGGTATCCCCGGCTGCTACGGGCTGGAAGACTACCGGCCTCACCGCCCCATCCTGAGCCCCGGAGTAGGGGTGGGGGGTGGGCCGGGGCAGTTACACAACGCCGTGGGGAGCGGTGGGGTCGGGGTCGGGCCACTCTCCAACAGCGGCGAGCGCGGCGCGGGAACGGGGAGCGGTTCTGGAGGGAGCAGCACCGGTTCCTTCCTGGGCTCCCTGTTTGGCGGCAAACGCGCCAAACCTCCCGCCCCTCTTATCCCACCAGGGCCTCACTACCCTGCCCCCGTGCCCCCTCCCACTACCGGGGGTCCGCCACCTCCTTCCCCCTCCGCCCTCAGCCAATCCGACCCCGGCGGTCCCTCCAAGATCCAAGCTTTGCACGCGCAGTATTGCCACAACAGCGCTGGCCAGCCTCCTCCTCCATACCACCATCAACACCAACAACTCCGCTACCACACCCAGGTCTCGGTTGCCCCGGCTCCCCACCACCACCACCACCACCACTACACCCTGCAACGTGGCTCGCTGCCCCGCCGTGGTCCGCCCGCTCCTTCCTCGTCCTCCCACGCCCAGCTACAACAGCAGCTCTCCCATCACGCCCTGCAGCACGGACGCCACTCCAGCGTCGGCTGCACCCCTCCACCTCTTTCCCCGCACTCGCCCCAGTCGCCCATCGCCCCCTTCAGCTTTTACCACGTTCACACCAACCCGCCCCCGCTGCCGCCCCCGCCCCCCGGCCGCGCTCCCGGTCCTACCGGCAAGCTGCCACTCACCCTCTCACACTCGCAGCCCCACCCGCACGGCTACTCCCACGTTCACTCTCATATCCACAGCCATCCCATGCACCACGTGCCACTAAGCCCACACCCGCTGCAGCAGCACCACATCGCCCACCAACCGCACTTCGTCTTCGCCCCGCCCCCGCAGGCGGCGCCCTCCGCCATCACAGCCCGCCACGTGCCCCAGGCCGGCCACTACGTGCCACAGTATCCGCCCCTGTCCTCGATTCCACCTCCGCCGCCGCACTCGCCTTTACCCCCGCCTACCTCCCCCCTCACCCCTCTTACGCCGCTTACGCCTCTCTCGCCGCTTGCGCCAGCCCTGCCACAGCAGCATCAGGTGGGCGGCCAGGGCAACCCTGGGGTGGGAGGTGGAGTGGGCAACACCAGCACGGGCGGGAGCTCCAAATCCAAGCCTATCAACCGCATCAGCACGGTGGTGTGAGGCGCAGTGCCGCTCGCAGGGTCCGAGCCTCTCGCCGGAAAAGCCGAAGCCCAGGCAAGCGGAAACACACCTTACTCCGACTCTGCTACTTCCACATCAGCTTCCCGCACATGTAACGTCGATGATGATGACGACGGCGCCCATGACGACGGGAGGTTAAGCTTAAAACGCCAGGCTACTGAAAAGTCGGTTCCAGGCTGGCTCTCTTAACCTACAAAATCCAAATTTCTTGACACAGGTTCGGAGCTTGGCTGGAGGACACTGTTCATTTTCCCGGAGCTTGCTGGCTTGTTCGAGTTTGATGGAAGCTTCCAGAAGTCGGTGCCAAACTACAGTGTTGAGACGACTCCTCCCAAATCTAGTTTTAACCCACCGAGGGACAGGAAGCAAGCGCTGGTGTGTTTTTGAGCAGTTGTCCTGCTCTTTAGCTGGTTTGAGGTGGGAGAGGAGGGCAGAATGAGAACAATGAGGAGTAGAATATAATACTTGGACATTACCGGAACTCACTTCAGTCCTGTTTGCTCCATTGCCGATTCATATATATTTTTGTTATTATTTTTATGATCTTATTTCCGATTCCTGAGTGACAATCGTTCCCAGTCTTGTTTTATTTTTTGTGGAAATTCCTCAAAGCGCTGGACAAAATAAAGGCTCTCGGGTTTGGAACTGCAGCTTTAAAAGAGCCATTACACAAAAGACTTGTTTTGTAGAAGACAGACAGCGTTATAGGAGGGGAGCCATTCAGGAGGCATCTTTGCAAATGCAATTTATGGGTCTAATGTTGCCATCACAAAGGGGAAAATTTATCATCACCGACACATGTTAAAGGGTTTGAAATCTGCAATAAGCCAGCCATAGTCTGATGATAATTTAATAATAACCTAAAGAAGACAAGTGTTTGTTCTTCATGCAGTTGAACTTGTGGAACGTTAAACTAAACGGGAAATATTATTTTCTATCCAAATGTAATTAGTGAATATGTGATCGTTTAAGTCCCCAGATGAATTTGTCGAGTAATTCTGATAAAAAATCGTTATTTTCTTGACACCAATTTACTCCAGTGGGCTCCTTCTGTATTTGATGACTTACTCCTTAGCCTTAGTGCCTAATGCCAGACGCTAGGACCCGTCGCGGTGACGTTACACATACCCATCTTATTTTATCACAATAAAACAACACATAAAGGAACCTATTTACTGATCTACATACGCGCTGACCGATCGGATTCATATTGGACTTTGTAATGTTGTGGAATGCAGCAGACGGAGCTGTGTTCCTAACCCGCAACAAACACACACACACACACTCACTCAGACTCTGGAGCAAAGATTGTACAGTTCGAGTCACAGTATGGTTTAAACATGCTTTATTTTCACAACTACTCTAACGATGTCAAATATTACTGATAGTATCCTTGATATTTTTTGGTGTAACAGTTACTACTAATATGAGGTGATATCGTTTATGTGGCTGTTTGTTTTCTGAGATTTGCTTTTCTTTCCTGAACTAACACGGTGTGATTTCACATGTACAGAACTTTTTGAGAGAATTGAAACTTGGGCTACCTATTTCAGGAATTCTTTAATTTTGCTTGAAGAAAACAAAAAAATGTATTTATTTCACACCAAACTTCATTGCCAGAAGCCATACACACTTACTTGAGCAAGCTAGTCTTTATTTGAGAATGTGAATTATTTACATGGAGGTACTTACCCGTGCCCTCCTGGTTTCTGTATGAACGCATGCTGATATGGCCGGCGCTCGCGCTAAACGCCTGCTAACACGCTCCGCACTTGAAGGCTTTCCGTATGGCTTTTCGTTTTTTACTTTTCCGCCGGTAGTTTAATGTTTGCACACAAAGAGTCAAGGCTCATTAATGCAGTGCCTCAGTGTTAGATTCTATATTTCACACACTCCAAACATGCCTCCCTTTTTCCGCCTCCTCCGTTCCTGAGCACTTTCTTCTACTGTCATTACATCAAAACTAAAATGCTCTCAGAAGCTCTTATCAGGTGGATGGTGTCCAAAAAATTTGGATTTTTCCTGATTTTATTGTTTTTTTGTGCCGTCAGACCAAAATACCTTCTGCCTGGAATTTGGGATGCTTTGTTTTTAGGTTAACAAACAGTCTACTACTTGATTAAACCGTGAAAACGTTTTTGTTTGGCCTTTGTCACAATTTTAAACCATTTCTCGCCCCACCAGAGATGCTCTTGTTCCCTCTTGGTCCTCACATGAGTTTTGTTTCTCGTCTACGAGGCCTGAAAGGACGATGCCGTCACGTCCTTCCTCCCGAGCGGATACGCCGATGTCTTGCGCCGCTGTGCCGCGTTGTTGCATGTCGTGCCACGCTTAAGCGAATGACGCCGTATAAACCTGAATGTACATATTAGCTACTACAAAATGCCCTGTACTTACTCTGAGACCTGGGCTTGTTTTGGCCTGTGTTGTTGTGCGTCTGCCTGCAGGAGGAGAGACAGGAGCTGCGCTGTTTACACTTTAGAGCCCCGGGGGAACAAAAATATAATAATTATCATGTAACTATCAGTACGTGTGCGTGTCAGAGCCGTGAAGAAATGACATTGTAAGAAGTTTATTATTTGTATATATGTATGATGTTTTAATGAGAACCTAATTCAGAGAAATTATATGTGATTATTTATTGGTCATATTCTATAAAATATGTTCTTGCTGTTGGAACGGCTGCTGCGTCTTGTTTGTTTTCAATCTGATAGGATTGTGTATTGTGTGTGTGTGTGGGAAAGTGTATCAAAAGGGTTATAAGAGTGTTATTTAGGGTGCAATCATGTCCTCACCTAAAATCCTGCTCTCACAACTTACACTCACACACACGAGTTAAAACAACGTAACACAACCTGGATGTTGCATTGTAATACTGTATTGTGATGTGTGTGTGCATGTATGTATATGTGTATGTTAATTGAAAAGTAATCAAAACCAACTTTTACAATCTATAATCAACAAAATCTTGTCCATGACAATTATTTAAATAATTTTTTTTAAATACCTCACAGTATGACCTCACTTTATGTTGTTAATTGGTTCTAGAACAGTGTTTCTCAATCCCAATCCTCCCGGCCCACCGCTCTGCACATATTCGGTATTTCCTGCACTGTCGCACACTGGTCCTATGGTGCTAATTAGCTAATCAGTAGCATCAGCTGTGTGTGGGTCGGGAAAGTCGAATCTGTGAAGAGCGGTGGTCCGTGAGGACTGGGATTGAGAAACGCTGTTCTAGAACACACGACTTAAGTTGGACTTTACTCGAATAAATCTCCTGAAAAGGTGACCTAGACCCCATATAAACATACCAAAACCTTTTTAATAGTGCCGCCGCATAGAAATACAAGGTATTCAGTAATGAAACATTTTTTCATACTTTTTGGGCAAATTCTTACCTTTCTCTTCAAAAAAAATATACAGGTAGTCCCTGACTCACAATGTAGATGTGTTCTGATTGCTGGGGAGAGTGAGACTAAACAAAAACAAAATAATTGTTCATTAATCGTAATTGAGGTGAAAATGTTCAGTTAATGGCGATATAGATTTTATGTGGTATCCCCCAGCACTAGTGTGTGTAGAGGCTTCCTGTCATTTTCATTGTATCTCTTAAGTTCTCGGGCATCAAAATGAGAAATATCCATAACATCGGTAGGTAGCCTAATTGAAGTGAACTCCTTACAGGTAATGTTAGCCAGAGCATCCAGCTATCAGTCTGGGATGGATTCTGTACTCACATTGATGGCAGTGAGGTCAGATGACTATCATCCGACTGATAAGCATGACAGACAGACACACGCAAGCGCAATACTCGATATGCCCGGTACTCAATATGGAGGCAGCCAGGGGCAGATGCATGGTGTGCATGGGCCCCTAGGTTACATTTTCTGTTAGCCCCACCTTCCGGCTTATTTAAAAGACTTGATATTTTTACTGGCCAATCGGGGGGCCCCCTGGCAGGCTGACACACATGGGGGCCCCTAGGCCTCAGCCATATCCAGCCTGTGTGTTAACCTGCCTGGCGGCAGCTACGGTTTTGTGGCATCACTGCAAGGCATGAATAGGACAAATACTAGGTTTTAAGATTTACTTTTGTTTACTGAGGTTAAAGGTAGGTGTTGCTGTACTGTTATTTATCTACTCGTTAAGGATCTTACCAAAATAGCATGATGTGTGTGTGTGTGTGTGTGTGTGTGTGTACACCATGTTTTTATGCTTTGTGAGGTACTTGGGCCCTTTTGTCCCTTAAAATCACTTTTTTGGGGCTTTGTGGTCACATTTGAGAGGACCACATGAGGAGAAATGACTATAGAAAATGTACGTGTTTTTTTCTGAGAAACATAAAGAGGTAAAATATGTGTATTTGGTTACTGAGGTTAAGGTTAGGGTAAGGATAAAGATTAGCTGTCAAAGTATATACTTCTATATATATCTAGTCATTATGGGAGGCTATGAAATGTCCCCACAAAGATAGTTTTACAAGTTGGTGTGTGTGAAAGAGAGCGTGAGCGAGTGGAATAAAAAAACCAGAGAAATTGAGCAATAAAGAAAAGAAGGAAGAGAGAAATAATTTTCCATCATCATACCTGTGTATGTATGGAACCAGCAGCATAAACATGAATGCTTTATACTAAGCATACAAAATTTTATTACTCTAAAATGTGTTAAATTTAGACCATGTCAGCGGTACATCAGGTTTAACATGTTAAGACCTACTGCAGGTTACATCTGGTGTAAATAGGAGCACAGATATCAATCAACATGTACCAACAGTTATAACAATGTAACCATAGAAATCTACCTTTTTTGACTAACACATCAACAAATAAATAGCAACTAAAGACAGGAAAACTCTGATCACATACTCGGTATACACAGCATTGGATATACAGGCACATAAGCCATAGAATAGTTCTGTTTGTGTGTGCTATAACCTCTCATTTGATAAAATCATGCAGAAATGCAGCACGGTCACAAAGCTGGAAAAGTCAGTAAGAGTGGTCAGTAGAGCTGTTTTCCCTTTTCACTTTACTTATTTGTAGGTTGTAGGAGATTGTAGGTTCAAATCCAGCTCCATTCTACCTCCAGAACTACCACCATTGGCACCCCAGGTACACTGTCCCTGTAAGTCGCTCTGAATAAGGGCAACTGTTAAATGTTATAAATGTAGTAAATTATTCTGTGCTTACTCTTTATAAATGAAGGTCCCTTTCAGTAGCGTCCACCTGTCGTTTTTAGGTGATCAGGTTCAGGCAATACTTCACTGTGTTAGTTCATTAGAGTTTGTGCCTTGTCACTGGCCTCCGTTAAGGGCCACGTTTGTCGTCTCTGCTGGTGTTGGCATTTACTCTGTGATTTAGGCACCATGGCTGTTTGCCCATCCCTTAGTGTCTTTCACTGGACTGGATGGACATCCCTTTTCTCACTGTTACAATTTTTCTACAGCTGGGGATTCACGTTGTTGTTAAGGATTGCATCAACCTAGCCCTCAAAAACCAGACTAATGCACCACATTTAGCACCGTGTTGCTCTGTTTTGCCTCGGAATGTGCTTTTTTGCATTCCCTCTGAAAATATAATGGCATTTTTATGTGCCATTTATAAATGTTAGGAGGGAGAAGTGTGCTATAAATTGTGTCATCATGATTGCGTCAGCACTGTGTAGCTACTGTAACACTTCTGCATTTCTGATAAAAAGAAGAATGACATTCTTGCCCCATTATCAAAACTGCTCTTTTGCTGGGTCTTTCCTGCATTTTTCTACTTCTATTCTCTTGTCGTGGATTACAGACATTTGTCAAAACAGTCTCGTCACCAAACTCAGTCAATCTCTGCAATTTTTGTTTTACAATATTCAAACAAAGCACCACATGTTGCATTTTCCCAAGATCTCCCAAGAAATGTTTTCCCTAATTGTGATGTGCTTATTAGGAAGGGATGAAGCTCATTGTTCATTCTTCCCTCCTTGGTCATGTGTGCCATCATCTCTTAAACTGTAGTGACAGACAGCAGAGGGTTGTACACCCTCGTCCCATCAGGAGAGCGAGATCCGTGTGCCAGCAGCTCCTGGATGGTGATCCAGTTGTCCAAAATGCGCCGGTTGCGTCTCCTCGAACTTCTCTTCTGGGTCATCTCCAGGATGGACCCTGAGGACTGACTTGGCTCTTGCTGGTTTTCCTTTCCCGGCTCCTGGCCACGGTCGCGGAGGTAATCCAGGCGGCACTGCATCATGAACTCTCGCCTTCGTCGCTGCTCGCGGGCCTTTAGCAGCTGTTGCTTGCGCTCCTCCTTGCTCCAATAACGGCCCATCTTCATTTCGCTCACTGCATCATCGTCCGTGGTCATGCCACTCCGCTCTTCGCTGATCTTAATGGCTCGGGCTTTAAGAAGGCGGTCTCGGACCGGGCGCTTGGCAACATAGCGGGTGCCATCGCTACGGATCTTCACCTTCCACTCCATTCGAGGTGATGCAGGGGGAAGAGGGAGGGGTAGATCCAGGGAGTGTTTTCCCGGACTGGGATGAAACGAGGTTCCAAGGCTCAAGGGACTTGCCCGGCCGCTGCTGCCAACCGGAGCCTCACTTTCCCCATCCACAGCCCTCTCCATGGGGGTCTCTGAAAAGGAGGAGCCCAGTTGCATGCAGCTCTGGTAGCGCTCTGGCGGAGGTCGGTTGGAGTGATGACGCCGGGCGAAGTAAGGGCTGGATTCAGCACTGCGTCCTCCTGTCCTCTCATGAATGCTGTTGGCTCTCAAGCTCCTGCCCTGCATTCCACCGTCTGCCAGTGACCGCGCTGTCCCTTCCCGAGACAGGGAACGGAACTTCTGGTTGACATTGCTGCTCATCTGGAACTTCTTGTAGCTTCCTGGTGAGTAGGAGGAGCTCAGTGTGGCACGGCCCCTCTCGCTCCAGCTGGGCCGATCTCTGTGCCTGCTATGAAGAGGAGAACCAAATTCATCTGTGTGGCTGATGGGGGAGAGATGGTCGCCTACCAAGGGTGTGCTCCTGCAGCTCTCTCCTCCGGTGTTGTAAGCACTGCTGGTGTCTTTGTCTGATCTCTCTCTCTCCGGGAGCTCTTTGATATCAGACAGCTCGTGTAGTGGAGACCCCTGCAGTTCTGGGGATCCTCTCCCTGAAGCCTCTTCCTCCATTAGCCAAGCTTTCATGCAACGCTCACGCAACTGCTGCATCTTCTGTGCCCGTAGAATGTTCCGGCACTTGAATTCGAGGTGCCGTAGCTCCTCCTCCAGTAGTGCCATCTCATGCGGGGTCAGGTTCTCGTTGCAATTTTCATCCAGACCCAGCTCTTTCTCTGCATCGTCCTCTCCGACTTCTATATCCTTCTTCCCACCTTCTTCGACCTTGTTACCAGTCTTGAGCTTCCTTTCATAGCGACACTTGATCTCCAGAAGCTCCCGGTACCTCTCACACTCCTCCTCAGTCAGGCCTGGCATCATGGTGGCACTCACCGGGTCATGGATGTAGCCTCCTCCCGCACCACCACACTCCAGAGAGTCTGTGCTGAGGTGGATCTCTCTGATGTGGAGCAGAGGCGATGGCGTATCCCCACCTCCTCCACTTCCACTCCTGCCGGGCCGGAACCTGCGCAGGCTATGCGGCGTGTTAGTGGTGTTGGTGTTCGAAGCACTGGTCTGTTCATCGCCCATGAGTATGTCGTGCTCAGATGATTCCTCATTTTTGGTGCTCTCGTCAGTACGACCCACGCCACTATCCAGCTCCTGGCTGTTGCTGAGGGTGGCCAGGCTCAGCACCGGTGTCTCCTGCTGCAGCGGTTCATCGTGAGCCGTCGTCTGGACCCTTTGCTGCCGGAAACGATACAGACTGGGCAAGTGGGCAGTGTTAAGACTGTCCACACTCATGCCCACTGGGAGCTCACAGTCCAGGTCTTCGGGATCCAACTGGGTGTCAGTCTTGGGGTAAATTATTTTGCAGGTGTTGAGAAGGTTGCGAGCAGTAGTGGTTCCACATTTTTGGGTGCATCATAGAGATTTTGGAGAGAAAAAGAAATAGCATTTGTCAGTAGTTATTTTTAGCTCTGTGTGTGATGCATGCAGGTACACATTTTAAACACTAGATGGCATCATACATTCACAGTGCCACAGATGCTCTGACTTGGGCGTTACAGGTTGAGGAACAGTTACAGTTCATTCTCTAGAAAGGTGACATTATAAAAAACCATACTCTTTATGTTTGCTTTCTTGAGAATGCATTTTATTTGATCAGAATAAGAAGTATCTTTCACATACGAGGAATTGGTTTTGGTAGTTGGTGAGAAGTATGAATCTAACAATGTAAAAACTCATTTGTCATTGTGAACACAGCACATCTGCATTTGACCCATCCATGAAGGAGCAATGACGTGCAGTGCTGGGGGGCCAGTACTGCTTGTGATCGGTACCTTGCTCATGAGTGCCTCAGTGGTACCTTTACTGGTGCGGGACTTTAACCTGCAATCTTCACATCATTGGGTCAACTCATAGAGGTCGTAGAGGTCACATGCTGTTGTGCAATGTGCTGTGTTCACAATCACAAATAATCACTCCCTTAAACTTAAGTTACTTATTCCACAACCACGATGTTCTCCACCAGCCTGCATTTTAGTGATAGCAAATGTAGACGAGCTTTGACTATAGTGATTTCTCCCGCAGTGGTCAAATCTGTAAATCAATTCTAATATCATCCAAAGCGTTTTCCCAAATTGCATGAAAAGGAACATTGATTCTCCTCACTATCTTGACTGTGACATGACTTAAACCCCTGCTCTTCCTTTCCTTATCTCCTGCTGATTTAGTCGTGCTTTAAGCTGTCTTCTCCCTTTCACCCAGTCGCTTCTCTTTCCCCCCGCTCTCTGCTCGATTCTTCTCCAGAAACGCAATTCACTCCACCCCGTTCCCCGTCATTAATCACTTTGTTCTTTTGTCTTGGTAAAGACAATGCAGGAGGAGAGAAGCAGGAAAACTGTTCTCTTGTCGTTCAGGCTGTTGATAATGTCACACGTTGCTTTAAATGAGCAGATTGTTTTATTCATAAGGCAACAGCTGTGTGATTTATAGACACTTAGTTGCTGGCATATGCGAATTTGACTGTAAATTAACTGTTGCTTTGATAATGTAGCTTAATTTATCTCTGTTAAAGTTCTAAATTGAAAGCAGTCCCTGCTGAGAGGAATAGTAGAGACTAAAATTGAGATTTAATGTGGTTGATGGTAGGTAGTTTCTAGTTATTGTTGGACAATTTATTCTAGGGATGCATGATAAGGGAATTATTGGCCGATGCCGATAGCCAACATGTTTCATGCTTATGTTTGGTGATGCCAATAAATGAGAAAGGAGAGTCGAGCGAGTACAGACAAGATATTTTGCTTGCCAAAGTTCCACTGCACACTCAGAATTAAGGCACAAAAATAACCCCAAAACTCTGACGTTTCTAACACAGCACCAAGTCAAGCGAACATGAAAGCAGAGTGGAGCGAGGGCGGAGCATTTCCAGTGTAGGGCACAACATTATAAGAAAAAGTCACTTCCCGCCCTATGTAGTGTACCAAGTGAAACAGGCTGCGTAGGCCATATAGGGCCATATAAAATCCCATCTCGGACTTTGGACATGCCTGGCACAAGCGCTACCTTTACCATATGCAATAAATGCAGTTTTGGGGTAGTTGGTGGCATAACGGTAGGGTGTTCGCCCTGTGCTCAGAAGGTCGCAGGTTTGCATACAGGGCCGGTAAAGTTTCTACTGAGGTCCTCATGAGCAAGGTACCGTCCCCAAAGCCATTCTCGATGGATTCCGAAATGATTCCGCTATTATCATGCATCCTTACTTTATTCCGTACTCAATTTATGCAGCAGTTGGTAGTGTAGCGGTTAGTGAGTTGGCCCCGTGATCGTAGTGTCGCCAGTTTAAATTCCAGACCAGTAAATGTACCACTGAGGTACTCAAGAGCCTAGTACCGTCTCTAATCACTGCTTTCTGAGCGCTGCACATCTGCTGCCCACTACTTCTTCACAAATTGCTCACATTATGTTGTTCTGCACTGTGTGCTGTGTTCACAATGACAAATAATCACTGACTTTATGCTGCTTTACAACGCTGTTTGGCCCCAAAACTCATCTCGAAGGGGTTCCAAACCACAGCGTAAGCTCCAGATTGCTTGTATTTCAGTCGTTTACGGCTCATTAAACTCATTTAAGACACTTTGTTCCACAGAGTTTGGTGATCCCCCGCTTGTAGTACGAACATCCTTATGTGGAAGTCTGATAAATCTTGCAACACCACTTTATTCTGAAGGTTTGTGGAACAAACAGTGCCCTTGCTCACAGATACCCCTACAGACACCATGTTGTCATGAATATATTCTGTTAGAAATCAGAACCTCGGTGTCCTTGAAACTGCTTTAATAAAAAGAGTAGAACAAAAAGGCTGACAGTGAATATAATCTCAGTGATTTTGCAGCGCTACCGGCACTCCGTTTTCCCTCGTGTTCTTCATCAATCTCCGCTCCCCCATCTCCCTCGGCCCTCACCTCATGTCTTTTTAATGGTACTCTCACTGCACTGTTTCGAAAGCCCACTCTTTTCATCCTCTCTCTCTCTCATTGCTGTTTTCCATGTTTTCCTTGTGGGACAGCGTTAATGGAACTGCCTCAAATCCTTGACAGGGCATCGCTAAGAGTGATCACATGATTCAAGCGTGACGGATGTGAGCGTTCCATTTCCACTTCCATCAGCAAAATAAGCCATTAATTTTGGGATCTGTTGTCATTGGGGATGGAGGCAGTGTATTAGCTGTTCATATGTCTTTGAAAGCTTTTGTGGTGTGTGTGTGTGTATGTGTGTGTATGTGTGTGTGTGTGTGTGTGTGTATGTTCTTGTACTTGCTACTTAGTGAGAACCAAAATGAGTTTTTAACCAGCAGAGTGAGGACATTTTTGGGAAGCTTTTGTAGTGGTCCTCACTTCTTTAAACTGCTTTTACAAAAAAAATACAAGTTTATTTGCAAAACTAAAAGTGTAGAAAGATTAGCTTTTGGTTACTGAGGTTATGGTTAGGGTTATGTTTAGGGTTAGGTGTAGTATTATTTAGATACAGTAATATAGAAGTCAGTGGAGGTCCTCACTACTATATAAGTACAAGGATATGTGTGTGTGTGGTTAATCTAGCCTATTCCATTTACAGCGTGTGCCTTTACCTCAATCTCTGGTCTTGCCAGCAGTAGTGAGAAGTTGACGCTGTCTTCGCGACTCAGAATGGCTACAGCTTCCTCTCTGTTCTGCACATCCACACCGTTAATCTGGGGAACGCGGGAACATGACAAAGACAGTGAAGTGTTTTATCAGATGAAGGTATTTGTCAGGTTGTTGTGCACAGTCTGACTGACAGTTACACAAAATAACATGGCAGGAGGTTTTTAACCCGTGCCAACTCACCAAAAAGACTCCACAGCACGAGCAAAGTGGTTACAAGCAGCTCCTAGTGTTTAGAGGCTATAAAAATACCACGTATTTATAGTTTTTTAGTTACATTTTTAGTGACTTTTAGTTAAAGTCAGCCCAGTCGTATACAAGTACACAGAGGGTTGAATTAGCGTTCTCCGGTAGAACATTTGAATTTAAGTGAGTAATTATTTGTCATTGTGAACACAGCACAGCACACAGTACACCACAACCACATGGGGAGCAGTGCTTGGCTTGGTGACGGTACCTTGCTCATGAGTACCTCTCTGGTACCTTTACCCATCCTGAGATTCGAACCTGGTGACCTTCTGATCATGAGGTGAACACCCTAACCGTTACTCGACCAACTGCCCTAAATGTACATGTATAGACATAAAGTGCATTTGAGACATGACAGTGCAAATTGGACAAGACAATAAAATGATGTAGAGATGTAGAGCTCACATTGGTTGTGCTGCACTGTGTGCTGTGCTGTGGTGTGTTCACAATGACAAAAGAATCACTTGCACTCTAAAAATTCACTAAAACAATATAAAAGCCAAGCGTTTTTGTGCACGCCCCTTACTAACCCTAGACTACGCCCGTCTCTTAGTACATTTTTGGTTAAACGTCAGAGTGTAACTCTCACCTGCAGTATTCTGTCCCCCTTGCGAATGCGTCCATCTTTGGCTGCTATGCTGTTAGGGTTGACCTGTTAACAAGGCGGTGATCAGTACGGTGATAATCACATGCCTACAGTTTGCATTTTAATATCAAGTTGCTGTTCTTCTCCTCCCACCTCCCCTACGTAGATGCCCTGGTCCTCCTCCTCGTCAGTTCGGTAGCAAACGGTCAGGCCCAGCTTGTCCTGCTGACTGGACTTGTACAGCTCCACTTTCTGACAGAGAGAGAGAGAAAACGAGAGAGACGGAGAGCTCACAGCAGGCTCCAGATCAAACACAGAACCTCAGAAAGGCTCAGCACGGCAGCGGCTTCTGAGGAAGCAATTAAAACGCAGTGCGCTTGTTGGACGTTGCTACTGCCTCTCCCTTAAAACATATGGCGTAGAAGTTAAGCTGTTTCACGGTGATGGTTCTGGTTGTTGCAGGTTTGATACTGGTCACGTGCAGTGATGGGAAGGTTGCTTTTAAAATGTATCCCGCTACAGATTACAGAATACATGCCCTAAAATGTAAATTGTAACATATTCCATTAGATTACTCAGTGTGACTAACGTATTCTAAATACTTTGGATTACTTCAACATTGTCTTTCTAATTTTTCAGCTGTATGAATGTGGCAATCACAAGCGATATATTCCGCCCTCTTTCTTGTTTTCATGTTAAGTGTTGTCAGAATTTCACAAGAGAGGAATTCTTTTCTGTCCTGGCTCTGTGGTGCTGGCTCCAGCTCCAACTCCTCCATTGTGTGACTGCGGCAACTTATGTTAAAGGGACGTTTGATGATAAACATGTGAAACTGAAAATGACTGTCATGTAATCCATTATTTTTAACACTGTAACTGTATTCCCATTACCATCTATTTAAACTGTAACTGTAACAGAATACACTCACCCATCATTTGTAATATGAATACGTAGCGTTGGTACTTGTATTCTGATACTCCCCAACACTGGTCATGTGTGCGCTGAATCCCTGTATCATTCCTTCAGTTGTTTTTTACATTATCACAAAAATATATAACAATAAAAAGAGCACGGACAGCACGATGGTGCAGTGGTTAGCGCTCACAGTGAGAAGGTCCTGGGAGCCAGGGGGCCTTTCTGTGTGGAGTTTGCATGCTCTCCCCATGTTTGTGTGGGTTTCCTCCGGGTGCTCCGGTCTCCTCCCACAGCCCAAAAGCATGCAATGTAGGTTAATTGGTGACTCTAAATTGGCCCCATAAGGTGTGAAGGAGAGTGTGATTGTGTGAGTCCTGCGGTGTGTTGGCGCCTGCCCAGGGTTGTTCCCCGCCTTGCACCCATAAATTCCCGGAATAGGCTCCGGTCCCTCTGTGACCCCAGTTGGGATTCAGGTTCAGATAATGAATGAATGAATGAATGAATGAAATAAAATTATAAAATAAAATTATAAAAATACACTGATAGAGGTTTGGTGAATATGGTGAATAGTGTTGCTTCTCCGTACATCTTGTGCTTTACTTTAAGAATGAGGTTTAAGAATTATCGAGCAGGTGTTTGATGAGATTATGGAGTTGTGTGCAGCATATTCAGTCAGACATTTAAAAAAGTTAAAAAAAAAAAAAAAAAAAAAGTAAATATTAAAAAAAGTTTCTTAAAATTAATTCTGAAAGAAAGAGATAATTTTGGACAAGGCGTAAATATTCAGTTGCCATTTAGTCACCTCATCCTTTCTGGATAAGAGCAGTTGCTTGATCTCTGTACTGTGGCCTGTAATAAGGACATGGGAGTTCCTCTGGATATGAGAATCTGCTAAATTATGTAGATGCAAATGGTCAAAGTGGTTTAGAATTACAGGTTAGGACTGTTTGCCAAACTAGTTTTGGAGATGTTCTACTGCTAAAGGTGGTCTTCAAACCAGAACTAGCTAAAACTTTCAGAAAACTGAGACTATTTCCTCATTTATTATCTATTTTTAACAGTATATTTGATCATTAGACTACTAAACTCCTGCCAGATTTACCATCTGCCTGCTCAATATTCTCGCCGGGCAAATTATTTGGTTAAATGTTTTGTATTATGTCTCTGATGATATGAATGATTATTCCTCTGCCCAAACTAGTTTCCAGAAGATTCTGTGCAGTGTTTGGAACAAACCTCGTATTCCAGCTCTTCGCTGCGGTCGACTTCTTGGTTGGTGACGTCGAGATAATCACTGGGATCTGCACCGTCGTGCTCCGGCGTGCAGCTGTGGAGAGAGCAGTGTTACCTATTAGGATTAAGAGAAATCAGACAGTAGAAAGGCTGGATTTTATATTTGATGTGCCTCGGTTTTCTTTTCTTGCTTTAGAAAAGTCAAGAAAGCAACCGTTTTCAGTAAAGATTCACTCTGTTTTAAAATATGCATCAGTGCAGTGTTCCACAGACCAACATGATCACACTGTAATCACATTTATCTACTCTTCACAGATTTAAAATCTTTAATCAGAGGGTTTCAACTCTGACTCTTGCAGCCCAGTGCTTTTTTCAGGTACATGTACTTTAATGACATTAGTCATCATTTTAGTGAGAACATTTTTAAAACTTAACTTTATGAGCAAAAAGTAAAGTACTTGAGTATTGGTTCAGTAAAGTACTTGAGTATTGGTTCAGTAAAGTACTTGAGTATTGTTTGTGTAAAGTACTTGAGTATTGGTTCAGTAAGGTACTTGAGTATTGTTTGAGTAAAGTAATTGAGTATTATTTGTGTAAAGTAGTTGAGTATTGTTTGTGTAACATACTTGAGTATTGTTTGTGTAACATACTTGAATGTTGTTTGTGTAAAGTACTCGAGTATTGTTTGTGTAAAGTACTTGAGTATTGGTTCAGTAAAGTACTTGAGTATTGGTTCAGTAAAGTACTTGAGTATTGTTTGTGTAAAGTACTTGAGTATTGTTTGTGTAAAGTACTTGAGTATTATTTTAGTAAAGTACTTGAGTATTGTTTCAGTGAGTTCTTGATTAATGTTACCGCAATGTATTTGATTATTATTTCAGCAAAGTACTTGTACTTAGGTACAGATGTTCAGCACTAATTCTGTGCGCTCTGCAGGTTGACATACAGCGGGTGCAGCAGGTGCGGCTGCAGCAGTGGGGGCGCGGGGGGCGACGGGGGCGGTTTGGGTGAGCATTCGGCCACACAATGCCCTCGTCCCACGCCCAGGCAGTTCTGGAAGCTGATGTCGGTCTGTGTGGCGCTGTCCACAGAGTCGGTGATGGCCAGGAGCCTGGCGCCGGTCTGCCCTGTGCCTGGCCTCCTCCTGGGGCCCTTACGAGTCACCTGTAGCAGCAGAGCATCGTGGGAAGGGCCGTCCCTGTCCCGGGAGAGAGGAGACGTCCTTCTGCCTTTCAGCTACAGAGGAAGATAAGGAAGAACAAGAGACAGAGAGATGAGGAGCACGAACCATGAGGAGAAACTCGTATGATCTCATGAATCTTTTATTCGGGAGCTTTTGTTTGATCTGACACTTCACAAAACGCTGAAGCAGCACCGAAGTTGAAAGAGGAGGTGAGGAGAAGAGAGAATAAAATTAAATCAGTGACTACACAATAAAAAGGATTTGATCAGTAAGTCATGTTAACATGCTGCTTTCATTTACTTCAACTTCATTCAATCATTTATTATCTGAACCGCTTAATTCCAGCTGGGGTCGCGGGGGACCTGAGCCTATCCCGGGAACTTAAGGGCGCAAAGCGGGGAACAACCTTGGGCAAGCGCCAACACATCGCAGGGCACACACACTCACACAATCACACTTACATGCAAACTTTACGGGGCCAATTCAGAGTCGCCAATCAACCCATAGTGCATGTTTTTCGACTGTGGGAGGAAACCGGAGCACCCGAAGGAAACCTACGCAAATACGGGGAGAGCATGCAAACTCCACACAGAACAGCCCTACGGCCGACCCCAGGGTTCGAACCCAGGACCTTCTCAATGTGAGGCGGCAGCGCTAACCACTGCGCCACCGTGCCACCTGGTGACTCTAATCAAGAGTGTAAATGAGTGTAGGTGCCCACCCAGGATTGGTTCCCGCCTCACGCCCGTAGTTCTGGGATAAGCTCCGGTCTCCACGACCCCAATTTGGATTAAGTGGTTCAGATAAGTGTGGTTGAAGTGTGACAACAATGTCTATATGTAACAACAAATGTGTTAATACACCAGGGTTAGGGTTAAGGGTTAAACCAGATGGAATTTTTTGTACAGTGTGCATGTCATATTAACACATTCACGTTTACATCTTCCAATTAATCTGCCACATTCACATTTTCATTTCTGTGAATTGACTTAAAAACCTTCGTTGTAACTAGGAGAACTCACAAAAGTTAGTTAAAGCTGAATAAATAGTTGAATAAAAGTTGAAGTTAATGAAAGAAGTGCGTTAACATCATTTATTGATCGAATCATTTTTTACAGTGCAAGGCTCATGCTTCTACTTCTGTTAAATATCATGTTTCTATCAAATATTACTTTTAATGTAAGATAATAAACGTGAAAAAATTTTAAACGATGATCTAAAAAGATAACCCTCGCAATGAAGACTATTCTCAAAACGTCTTAATTTGCATGCAAGTTTAAGGTAAAAGGTTTCAAACAAAGTCAAACAAAAATTTTACTTTAACCTTTATTTCGGCATCGATGGGACGCATCGTGTTGCCCTTCTGTGGGAACAGAGCAGAGAAAAGAGAATGAAAGTTTCAGATTCACTGACAGAAGTTTTAATCCACAGAATATTGATTGTCCATTAACATTGAACAGACATCGACGCTGACCCACAGTGTAATTATTAAAAAGCTAACCGGCGGCTCTGAGACATCACTGCATAGGAATGAATCCTGCAAAAATGTGTCTTCAGCAACGATCCAAACATCCCCTCCATCCCTCTCTCCCTCTCTCTTTCATAATGAGTTCATTTTTGTTCTTTAATTTTCCACTACGTTGACTCTTTGCCAAGTTGCTGAATTTTTTGCAGAAAAGCTGAATGTAATGATCATGAGCTCAGTCAGCAATGCGCACGCTCCTCCTGCTCTCCCGTCTTCCTCTTCCCCTCCTCATCTCATCCCTTCCTCATCCTCCTCTTCTCCCCCTCCTCCCGAGCTCTGAGCTGCCCCGATGAAGACCGCTCGGGCGATTTATACTGCGGGAATGCAGTGTTCAAATCGATACGGCCGTAATCCTGCTGCCCCCCGTTCTGACCCCTGTCTCGTTGTTGCGTTCCCGTTCAGCCCTCTCTAAACCGCCCCCGCGAGACCCCCGAGACCCCCGTCTCATCTCCGGCTCCCTCATGCTGTTTGAATCCATGCCATTGCGCTGTCTAAATGTACTAGTAATCCATTTATTTCTCCCTCTGCGTATGTAGGATTATCGATCCGCTGGGCGAGTTTGATTAAAAAGAGCTGCTTTGGGTAGTAGAGAGTGATGGAGTAGAAAACCACACTGGAGGACAGGAATTTACCCAGAATTCTGAATGTACACAAACCAGACGCTTGCTTAAGATTATGCTCTGGATTTATTCCTTATTTTTTTTAGTTCAAACAGCATCATTTAATTTAACAGCGGGATATGGATGCGTATACAGCATTACACAAAGGTCTTGACTTGGTAGCGTAACGTTTAGGGAGTTGATCCTGTGATCAGAAGAAGGTTGCCGTTTCAAGTACCGGACCACTAAAGGTACTACTGAGGTACTCAAGAGGAAGGTACCGTCCCCAAGCGCTGCTCCCCAGGTGCTGCCACAAAACTGTCCACTGCACCTTTACGTATGGGTCAAATGCAGAGCTCACATGAGGTTGTGGTGCACGGTGTGCTGTGCTGCGTTCACAATGACAAATAATCACTTTTGGTTTAACACAGTGATTCTCTCAGACCTCGGCATCACCACCACCCATATCTACAGCCTGCATGTGCCTCACTAGATAGAGCGGATCCCACACAGTTAAACGGCTGCAGTGTTGTGTGCGATGTTGCATCTTATCAGCACAAAGCCAGGAGACAGCAATTACGTCTCTTTATCTCCTAGCACACCTCCGTTGCCCTTCACTCTATATATTTGCCCCGGTGGAATAATTGCCTTTCTAACAAAGCTGCTTCCGCCACGCACAACGCCCAGCCCTCCCCACCTCCACACTCCCGCTTCTCAACCCTAACCAGGGGAGTCAGCGGCTCCTCTCTGTTTTGCGTCAATAATCTGACGTACTTTTGTGCTTTTATCTGTGCATATTTGCTGTGTTGTTACACTGGGAGGAGGTGATTACTACACGAGGCACGATACTACTTTTTTAATGTCCGATACGATACCGATATTGTCATTTTCGATATCTGCTGATGCAATACAAATTTGAAACAGAAAACTTAAAAAAAAGTCTAAATACACGACGTTATTCTGTTCTGCTTAAGGAAATACTTGACTTAAATAGTGTTTTCTCAACTAAAACAATGTAATAATTACACACCCATATGTACATGCTAAATTATATAACATCTCAGTAATGATCAGTTTAAACACAGTTGTGTGATTTAGTGACGGTCCCTAATCCTGCGGCGCTAAAACCATCAGGAACACGGAGATTGTGAGTGAGAGCTGGTGTTGTTAAGGAAATCAAACAGTATAATGGTGTGATTTGCTTTTGGGGTTGTAGTGTGTTGCGTTGCTTGTTCTGCTCATTGTGTGGGAATTAGTGTGAATGTTGAACAATAAACCAGCTTTACCGCAGTAACACTTCCCATGCAGGACCGATGGAGCGTGTGCGTATTTACAGATCGGCTCCACAGATCGCCCCAATGCCACCGATCCCCGATCCAGCTGTTGAATCGTTGTCGGGCCGATATCTCATCCACGTATCGGATCGGTGCCATCTTTAGTTATTACATACATCCTGTCTCTTTTTCCCATCTGTTTTTAGGTGTCAGAAAGAGATAACGCTCCAGTTTTTCATTCCGATTATCGCTCCACTGCAGCTCCTTTTGACCCAATTAAATGTGCTGCTGCAAATGTCACGTCTGTCTTTTTTCTAAAGGTTGGCCACATTTTTGGTTAAGTAGGTCAGGCTCCTTTTATACGGCTCATCAGACCACATCCTCTCCTCCACTCTCTCCCACCTTTTGTTTGATAAGGCCTGCGAAGATGGAAAACCCAATTCAGCTCACGTTTGGAAACGGCTGTCTCGTCTTTCTTTCTTCCTCTCTAGACTGTGCTGAACTCTAACCTCAGTTCATCCCTAGAGGCTTGGGGGTTAGGCTTCAATCCAGCCTGGAGAGCTCAAGAGAGACGGAAAGGGAGTGAGAGACACAAACGTTCAGCACGTCTCTGTGTCTGTGTCTCTCTCTTTCTGTCTGTCTCTCTTGGACCCTGGACTGAACCCTAACCTCCAAACCTCCAGGGATTAATGTAGGTTAGAGGTCAGTCCAAGTTGGAGTCTCGAAGAGAGACAATAAGAGACAGAGCGGTGCAGCTCTTGTCTGAAAGATGTACATGAATGTCTCTCTTGGATTGTCTAGCCTGGATTGACGTCTGCTCTCCAGGGATTAACGGGGGTTAGGGTTCCATCCCGGAGAGTCCAAGAGAGACGAAAAGAATAGGAACCGGAACGGTATCATATCTTTTTGTCCAAGTAATCAACATTAGAGCAATACTTAGATGTGCTCGATATTTACAGCCGGTATTTAAAGCGTTTATTGTACGCTGGAAATTTAGGGCTTTAATCTTTAATAACAGTTCACATGTTTGTACAAGCACGCTCGTAGAATAACACTCTAAATCAACAGTCAAATCCCTCAAATTACTGCTGAACGAACCTCTATAATAACCATTCTTAAGAAGAGTTTCTGCACAAATCCTTTCTCATGCAAATTTGTACAACACGCTTCCATGTCTGCTAGGTTCTCCCCCCGCCTCTCTCTTTATTTTCACTCCCACTGCCTCTCTTTTCTCGTTCTCTCTCTGAAGTCACTGAAATCCCTAGCTCTGATGCTGAACGAGCCGCTCCTGTAAACATCCTTAATAACAGTTTATACACAGCTTTTCCCCTCTAAGCAAGCCTGCATGTTAACCCACGTCCATGTCTGTTCCACTGTATTTTTCTTAAGCTACTTGCTTTATCTCCGTCTCCTCTCTCTATTTTTCTCTCTCTCTCTCTCTCTCTCTCTCTCTCTCTCTCCTTCTCTCTGTCTCTCCTCTCCTCTCCCTCTCTCTCTCTTTCTCTCTCTCTCTCTCTCTCTCTTCCCCGCAATCTCACATGAAACCTCTCGAACTGATGCTGAATGAGCCACTCTAAGAAACATTTTAAGCTACTTTTCATGCAAATTCTTATGCACTAACACACTGCCATGTTTGGTGGGTTTTTCTCTCTCTCTCTCTCTCTCTCTCTCTCTCTCTTTCTCCCTCTCTTTTCTCTCCTCCAATCCCAACTGAAATCCCTTAAATTGATGCTGAACATTTTTTCCCGAAATGGTTCATTAACCCACTTCCATGTCTGTTGGATTTCTCTCTTTCTTTCCCTCTTTTTCTCTCCGTGCGCGCTCTCTCTCTCCCTCTCTCTCTCTCCCTCTCTCCCTCTCTCTCTCCAGCTCCACTGAAATCCCTCGAGTTGATGCTGAATGTGGAGTCACTGTAGATAAACAGCTTCAGGAACAGCTTCTACACTCCTTCATTTCTCTACACACTTACACGTGGTGGATTTCCCTTCTTTCTTTTTCTCTCCCTCTCTATCATTCTCTCTCAATGTTTCCCTTCTCTCACTTACTCCTTCCCTCTCTTTCTTTGTCTCCTCTTTTCTCTCCATGATGTCTTCCTCTTTCATCACTTTTTTCTCCCCTGTCTTTCCCTCCTTCTTTTTCTGTCCCTTGTCTCTTTTCTTCTTTTCCATGTGTTTCCTCTTTGTCATTCTTCCTGTGCTTGCTCTTTCTCCATCTTTACTTCTTTCAGTCTGTATTTCTCTTCCCTTTATTTTCCTCACACACTCTCTGCCCTTGCTCTCTCTCTCTCTCTCTCTCTCTCTCTCTCTCTCTCTCCTCGTTTACTCTCTCTATTTGTCTTGTTCAGCTGCGCTCCATCCATTCTTCTCTCTCTGTATATATACCTGTTAATTATTGCTCTATCTTGACCTCGTTTATTCTATTTCTCTCTTAATTCTCTCCATCTCTTTTTCTCTCTTCCCCTTTACTCTCTTGCCCTTTCTCTCTCCTTCTCTTTCTCTCCCCCACCAGCAACAAATTCCGATAGCAGCGTCTCTATGGGATGCGGTTGCCACGGCAACAGCGGTAATTAAGCGAGACTTATAGACGGCGCTCGGGACTCGGCAAGGTAATGAACGTCTGTGCAGCTCAGCACAGGCGCAAACACAACACACGCACACACGACCGAAACGAACTCGCTGCGCCGAGAAATATTTACCGCGGCTCAGTGGGCGGCCACTCCGAGTCATTCCTGAAATCTAGAAATGAGAGGCAGAAGATAAAACAAATCTGCTGCTCCACAGCCCTGTGAACTCGGGTGGGGGAGATGAAGGGCGTGTGTGTGAACAATTACATGTTCACACACACACAATCACAATTACTCGTTCCCTATGCTCAATCCCCAACCCCTCGTTCCCGATGCGCACTCCCCAACCTCACGTTCCTGGTGCTCACTCTCCAACTCCTTGTTCCCAATGCACACTCCCCAACCCAACGTTCCCGATGCGCACTCCCCAATCCCTCATTCCTGATGCGCACTCCCCAACCCAACGTTCCCGGTGCACACTACCCAACCGCTCGTTCCCGACACACAGTCCTAAACCCCTCGTTCCCGACGCACACTCCCCAACCCTTCGTTCCTGACACACACTCCCAAACCCCTCGTTCCCGTCGCGCACTCCCCAACCCAACGTTCCCAACGCACACTCCCCAACCCCTCATTCCCGACACACACTCCCCAACCCCTCATTCCCGACGCACACTCCCCAACCCCTCGTTCCCGACGCACACTCCCCCACCCCACATTCCTGATGCACACTCTCCGACCCCACATTCCTGATGCACACTCTCCAACTCCTTGTTCCCAATGCACACCCCCCAACCCCTCATTCCCGACACACACTCCCCAACCCAACGTTCCCAACGCGCACTCCCCAACCCCTCGTTCCCGACGCGCACTCCCCAACCCAACGTTCCTGACGCGCACTCCCCAACCCCTCATTCCCGACGCGCACTCCCCAACCCAACGTTCCTGACGCGCACTCCCCAATCCCTGGTTCCCGACGCGCACTCCCCAATCCCTCGTTCCCGACGCGCACTCCCCAACCCCTCGTTACTGACGCGCACTCCCCAACCCCTCGTTCCTGACGCGCACTCCCCAACCCCTCATTCCTGATGCTCTCCCAACCTCTTGTCCGTAGTGTAGACCCTCCTTTTCACCTTTCACCTTTCAGATGAATAAATGAAGAACCGACCCACCAACCAGCACATTTAAACACCTGCAGCTCACACTCAGCACATCACCAACGAGAAAAACCAGCGATTATTGGAGGTCAGGGTTCAACAGACGGAAAGGGAGGGAGACAGATTCTACAGCTTCCACTCAAGAGCTGTCTCGGACTTTCCAACCCGGACTGAACCCTGACCTCAACCAGTCGCTGCAGCACAATCCATCCTGGAGAGTCTAAAACAGACAGAAAGAGAGATCTTCATACAGCTTCCAGACAGGTGGGGCAGTTGGTAGTGTAACGCTTAGGGAGTTAGCTCCATGATGAGAATGTTGCCGATTCACTGTGGTACTCTTGAGCAAGGTACCGTCCCCAAGCACTGCTCCCTGCCCATGTCAGCTGCCCACTGCTCCTTCACAGATGGGTCAAATGCAGAGCTCACATGTGGTTGTGGTGCCCTGTGCTGTATTCACAATCACAAATAATCACTCACTTAAATTATTCGACTGTATCAGTTCGAGGGATTTCAAAGGAGATTGAGAGTGAGAGTAAAATGAGAGATGGAGAGTGAGGGATGGAGGGACTCCCAGCGGACGTGGAGGTGCGTGTGCCGCAGGGAGGATTTACACTGTAACTCCGTCCTTAAAGATGTTTATTGGAGCGTCTCATTTAAAGCTTGTCTCGGCTCAGGGCTTAACGCCAATTAGCGTAGCTTGTAGTCTGTGCTAGCAGAATGAGATCATCCTCTTCACCAACCTGCTGTCAGCTCTCAGAGGTAATTTAAACAGCATTGGGGAAGAAGCTTTTAAACAGCGGATTTTCAGGCCTCCAGCTACTTGTGATTTAAAGATCTAAGCCTCGCCACAAGCTGCTGTTTTAATATAGTAGTTACTCCACTCCAAGCTACAGAGAAAAAGTAACTACGTCCAAGCTGTTTCCAGTAATACTGAGTATAAGTGAACTAAAGGGAGTGATTGTCATTGTGAACACAGCACAGCACAATGTGCACCACAACCATTTGACCTATCCGTGAAGGAGCAGTGGGCAGCTGACATGGGCAGCGCCCGGGGAGCAGTGCTTGAGGACGGTACCTTGCTCATGAGTACCTCAGTTGTACTTTTACTGGTCCGGGATATGAACCGGCCACCTTCCGATCAAGGTCCAACTCCCTAACGTTACTCTATCAACTGCTCGAAGTGAGGGTACAGTAACCAATCAGATGCCACAAGTATCCTAACCCTAGACCACCACCAGCTAATTGTATAGCTCCTCAACAACGCTGAACCTAACGCAGTGAGAGTGCTGGAGTTTGTGTCAGTGAAGGCAAACCTCGACTCCAGCAGACCACGTCCACAACAAGCAGCGCCTCATTACTGCAAACTGACACACCACACAGCATGAAGGAGGGATGAGATGAAGAGCAGGGAGTCAGATCCTTAATCTGTGTGTGTTTGTGTGTGTATGTGAGTGATAGATACGAGTGACGGAAATGAAAAGGCACAAGGCTGAAACATCTGTGTCTCTCGGCTCACTCGGGATTGCAGTTGTGTCTGTTCGGCTTCTAAATGGAGCTTGGCGTGAAGGACGGTGATGGATGCTTCTGTCCAACGCTGCACACAATCAACCTGATTTATCGTGGCATTTAGCACAAGAAAAATACATTCCTTCCTCAGCTTCGGCACTGTACTTTTATTTCACGCTTGGCCAAGTCGCCAGAATTGCGTGTCAGCTAAAAAGAGCATGCTGCTGGAATCTCTGTATCATATGATCGTTTGTGTTTGAATTGAAACTAAACCCCCAAAATATTTGTCCAAAACCAATTAAAAGACAAATCTGTTTTGTTTTGCAATTTCCCAGCTTGTACTAAAATAAAACACGTGGTCACGGCACTTACGTTCAGCAAAAATGGTATTTGAGTGCATGTTTATTCTTTCTTTATTTAAGCACAAAATGAGAAATCAGCCTCGTTACTTGTTTTTTTATTTTGGTTTTAAAACAAATAGTGGGTTTTTAGGGTTTTATGGGGTGTCTCAAGTCGCAGTTGGTAGTGTAACCGCTAGGGAGTTGGCCCCATGATCGCAAGGTTGTCGGTTCAAGTTCTGGGCTAGTAAAGGTACCAATGAGGTACTCATGTGAAAGGTACCATCCCCAAGCACTGCTCCCCACATACTGCTCCCCAGAAAGGGGTCTAGTGGTTAGGATACTTGCCTCTGAACCTAGAGGTCATGGGTTCAAATCCTAACTCCAGCACTGCCTGCACTGGTTCCCTGAGCAAGATCTTTAACCCCACATTGCTCTCAGGAAAACTGTTCCTGAAATTAGGAAAATGGAAGTCGCTCTGAATAAAAGCGTCTGCTAAATACTCTAAATGTATTAGCAGTACATTACTGTTGACGTGTGTCCTCCATCCTAGACAAGTCTTCCCGCCCTCTATTTTGTTTCATGGATTTCTATCTTGTGCCGAAGACAAAAATCCACACCGAATGAGAAGAGAAAGTGGCCGCTGGCTATCAGAGCTGCACCTCATTTATCATTCCTCCCAGTTCCAGGGAGAGCGAGTTCCTGAATCCATCACATCTTTCCTCGCCAGTGTTTCAGCGCTGGTGCGTCTTGCTTCCTCTCCAACGCCTTGGAGTGATTCTGCAGTTCAGCCCTCGTGAGTTTGGGGGGTCTCTGAGCACTTCTCCGGCATTTTAAGTGGGCTGTCGAGGCGAGGCGGGTGGGGTGAGGCGGGCGCTCTGTGTTTTGGAGTGTAAAATAAAATAAAACTGGTGAAGGATGTAAGAGTCGCAGGCACCACAGGCACCACAGGGAAGTGAGGAGTCTTATGAGAAAAGCTCTTGAAATTGCAGCGAGATTGGCGAGATCAAGAGGCAGATCCCCCTCGAATTAGACTCGGAGCGACCCGTCCTGCTGGGGGCTGGGGACGAGGAGGACAAGGAGGAGGAGGAGGCAGATCGCTCTGACACTCACGTCTTTAGACTGAAGCATCCTTGTGGAAATGTGTTTAAACGTGGGAGGTGGAAAACATTTAGTCATGGATTCTAAATGCACATTTTAGACGTGAAATTGTGTGGCGAAGTTCTCCTTTTTGAGACGAAAATATTTCAAATGGACTGAGTTTCTACATGTAATCATACTGTAATAATGCAGATATAATATAGTAATGCTACAAATAGTGATTCATATAACAATTTATATGAATATAAATATATATTATAGCCACAAGCGGCAATGAGTGGGGTCCAAGCACACGTTGCAAAAAGCAGCACAAAAGGCTCAGCACTGATCATCGGAGTGTCTGTATATGTGTGTAGAACAATAAAATGATCTTCATCAATCATATTACGACAAGGAGTAACAACGTAGAAATTATCAAAAAGTAAAGTGAAATGACAGGGAAAACAATTGAAGATGTTAATAGAAATTTGTGACTTGGTAATGAAGCTTCTTTTTTGTTATGACAGCTTCATTATAAAGAAACTAACCTCTAACAGTGTTCATATAAGAATTAGGAGGTCAAAATGTGTTTTTCTTTGCTATAGCACCAATTATAGGTCGATCACTATGATTATTTGGCCTATGGCGAGATGCACGCCATACCTACTTACACTGGAAATTTCAGCTTTCTGTGACTTATATTGACCTTAAATGTATAGCTATGAAATATTGCAAAACCCAAAATTGTTAAAAATTGTCTAAATCAAATTGTTATTGACAACACGATTGACGAGTGGCAAAGATGACTTTGTGCTTGCGTCTCTGAATTTTGCACATTCTTGTAACTGTTGTTGAATTGGGTCAGAAATTTACATTTGTTTACTGTGAAAGTTGTCGTGTATGTCATGTCATGTCAGGTTAATATTGAAAATGCCCAAGCTTGTTGCCTGAACCCTTAAACCCAGAACATTTCCACTGCAAATTCATATTTCAAAACATATTCCACATTATTGCTTAGGTGCTAGGATGAGCAGGAAAGGGCTTTGTGGGTATTATAGTGGTTATGAAGTGATAAAATGAGAGAATAAGAGAATCTTTCTAGAAATGAAACATGATTCTGGACAGTGGTATTTATTCCACCGCTCTAGGCCCCAGTCCTCAGGAGGAGTTATTAAGTGTGACGTGTCAGGCTGGGTGTAGCTGTCCAGAGTCAGCATGTTAGTCCCAATCTCAGGAGATCCAGAACATGCTGCAGCTGTGACCGAAGGCTACATAATATGTGGAACTTGTTTTATGAGTCTATCAGGACATTTTGGTTGAGTAAAGACAAAAATATACGGCACTGGATGAATTGATATCTTTAATAAGCCTTCTTATTGACATTTTATTGACACCAAATATTTGAGTGAGTTTAATTATTTTATATGGTTTATGTTTTTGTTTTCGGACATGTGTTGGGTGGTTATTGTAAATAAGAGACGTGTGGTAATGTGTTGCTTGGTAAAATAGATAAATAAATAAATAAATAAATAAAGTACCTCTTCTACCCCTAAAAGATAGGGTTGTAACGAAACATCGATTCAGGGATCCAGGAGCCCATAGCATTGATCCAAAAAGAAAACACTTTTTATTGCACAGCAGGTCTATTTTTATTGAAAGAGAATTGTTTGTCTGGTTGTGGTCTGGTTGAACTTGCGCACTCCGCTCCGGGGCCGGTAGCTGGATTGGGACGCGGCCCATCGCGGTTCAAAGAGTATTTAAGCAGTCATTTTCTCACGGCGAATCGCTCTGCCATTGAGTCAACCTGGCCCTTTCCAATTCATTTCGGCTTACTGTGAGTATTCCAGTATTTTGGTTCATCTCTTTGTTAGAGTGTGTGTCGCTAGAACTAGGTTTATTTGTGATAGTCCTAACTCTTTGTGTAGAGAGTTCTTAGATCAACTCGCGTGGCCATCCTACCTACTCGAGCTCTCAGTCGCGTTTGGGCTAACCACCACGCTACAAGGGCTAACGGCTAACCAGTAGAAATTCGCTACATCCTAACCAGATCACTGGCGAATTGTGAAAGTTGGCGTTCAGGTCATATCCTAACCAGATTCCTACAAGCATTCCTACGGCCGCCTAATCTGGCCGCTGTAGGTTTGTAAGCATCTGTCTATTCTCATCAAATCCTCACCAGATCCCTGACAGAACTCAGGGATAAAAATGCCAGATGATATTTTAGCTGCTCTTCATGATTTGATATGACTGGAAGTCTTGAATGCTTGAATGGAAGGCAACTGGACCTCTTTTGGGTTCTTGAAGTCGGTTCAACTCTCATCCGAAATGATACCTCAGTTCTAAAATCGGATTTGGAGTTGAAGGTGTTTATCCTTCAGCTGGGTTGTCACCTTGAAAGTGGTTGTTAAATACTTGAAACTCTTCAAGAACCTCAAAAGCTGTGCAGCTGTCTTCAACTCAGGCTCTCAAGATTTCCATGTGCTGGGCAACTGAGAACCTACAATGTAGAAATGGAAATCATATTTAAGTGAGTGATTATTTGTCATTGTGAACACAACACAGCACAAAGTGCACCACAACCACAAGTGGGCTCTGCGTTTGACCCATACGTGAAGGAGCAGCTTTTTGGCAGTGTCCGGGCAGCAGTGCTTGGGGACGGTACCTTGCACATGAGTACCTCAGTGGTACCTTTATCGGTCCTGGACTTGGGGGCGCCAAGTCCGTAACTCTTATACTACCAACTGCCCATTATTGTTGCAGACTTTGTGATATCAGCAGACGTTGAATAGTTGTCCTTTGAATCTGTATATTATCATATTTACATTTACGACATTTTGGGAGTGACTTCCATATTGGGGGCAGTTGGTAGTGTAAGGGTTAGCTGCCCACTGCTCCTTCACAGATGGGTCAAATGCAGCGCTGACATGTGGTTGTGGTGCACTGTGTGCTGTGCAGTGTTCACAACGACAAATAATCACTCACTTTCACTTTCATATCCTAATTATAGAGCCAGTCTCCCTGGAGCTCCTACAGATTAAGGGTCTTGCTCAGGGATCCAGTGGTGGTGGTGCAACACCCACAACCTCTTGGCGAGCATCCCAACTGCTAACCCACCAAACCCTTAAATCTTGATCATTTACATCCCAACTAAAAGGCTCTACCTCCCACCTGTGTACATTTGGATGCAGAACACCGCGAGATGAAACCAAAATCAAAGTGTGTGTCGTCTCACCTGGAACATGATCCGGTACTGCTCCTCGGGCCGCTTCACCACACACATGTTGCAGCCCATGTCGGCTCTGAGTCCGAGTTCGGCTCTAAGCGCCGCCTCCACGTCCTTCAGGCGCCTCGCTCGATATCAACCGGTGTAGCTGAGCAGCACAAATTCACAATTACGGAGCTCCCTCCTCCCTGAGGTCACAGGTTAACTCTCCGCTCTCCATGAAAAAGGCTTTCAAGCTGTGCCCACGAGCCGACAACCAAAAATCACGAGATCCAAACAAAAAACACGAGACCGTCAGAGACGTCCAGCCATGAGAAAATTGATGTTTTAACGTTGGGACTTAACAGACAGGCGTGGTGTTTGTCTGGGTTAGTGTGGTAGTGGAGTGGACGGGATGTATTTAGCATAAGTAACGTGTTAAATATGTTTAATTAACATTTTCAGTCATTTTCACACATTTTAGTAACACTTCATCTAACTGAAATGCAACCATGTTGGACCTCTTTACTCGATTCTTGATTTATGAACATGGATTCCGCAGTCTTGTAGCTGGATGTTTACATATTCTGTTCACGTCTGCAAATTTTAGATTAACTTTCCTCAATTTTATCCAAGAAAACTAGCACGGTGACTACCAGGCGGTGACTACCAGGCAGTGACTACCAGGCGGTGACTACGGCGACTACCAGAAACTGTAAATCTCTAACCCTGCATGTTAGGCTTGACTCCCTTCAGTTCAGGGCGTAGATAATGAAACGTCAGATGACAAAAACCTTATTGTAGAATAAAATGTTGAAATCAGTCTGTAGGACAATAAACTTTGCATGCATAAAAATGTAAAACCTCTGCTCACGCTGGTGTTAAATGGCGTGCTTTATTTAGAAGCGAGGCACACAGGGAGAGTGTAATAAAACCTAATGGATGCAGTGTTTAATACCCAGCCCTGCGGGTCCCCTCGTATCACTCATCGTGTTGTTCCCTAGAAAGCATGTTTCCCTGCCTCATCTCACATGCCTCACGTCGCCTCAGTGAAAACAGCAACACACTCTCTTACTCACACTCTCTTTAGATATTTATATATATTCCATTACACATTGTTAGATCTCTACCTCCGTTATCTTGTACATTTTAAAATCCTCTCTTGTTTAACCGCCAAAGCAAATTCCTTGTCGCCCGCCTCGCTACGTAATCAGACGGCAGCGCGTCACAGGTTGGCTCCCTCTTCCTGCCGGAATCTCAGTAGAATTCCCGACCTGTTGAGTAGAGTTGCGTTCCCCAGCGACACTACGAATCAGACATCATGAGTGTAATTGCTCGTCTTTCCTATTTGAATTCATGAGGAATTAAATCAAGAATTCTGTAATAAACGTGATGTACTTATTAATCGTTTCTCTTCTCATCCTGTGAAGGAGGGATGTGACCCGTCTCTTCTATACCCCGAGCACCGATCCTCTCAATTCAACCTTTCTGTCATTCTGCGTTCATGTCGGATTCGCTTTGGTGATTTCTAGCTGCAGGGTGTGAACCGGAGACTGTGTGAGTGACTGCACCTGTCAGAGCACGTCTCAAACCCACCCCCACTCTTTAACTCCCTCCGTTCCCTTCACTTCCTCCCCCTCTCCCTCCCTTCCTCCCTCACTCACTTTATCTTTCCTGCCTTGATCAGTCTGTTTCTCTCTCCCTGTTTCTACCTGCACGAAGGTGAGCTCCGAACTCCTGTCTGCACCAAAGGTGTTGCACGCTTCAATGCTTTGCTGTCTTATGTAAAGAAAGCGTGATGTGATGAAAAGGGAGGGGATGAGTGATGAGGTCGCCAATGAAGCCCTTCGTAGTTTACTTGATTAACGAGATGCAGGACGAGTGTGTGTCCGTGTCCCGTGTCCTGTCTGGCGCTGACATAACCGGGTCTGGAGAGAAAGCAAGCCGCTTCTCTCTGATGAACGTTAAAATCGACCGGTGATGATGATGATGGTGCTGTTGCTGCTGCCTTTTCTCTCTCTCTCTCCTCTGGTTTTTTCTCTCTGTCGTTTTTCCTCCTCCCGGCTGCAAGACTGGGATGTAATCCAGCTTAGTTGAGCCTTTTCAGATGCATGAAGCAGAGCAGCGTCTCCAAAAAGAAAAACGAGAAGAGCCGATGATGCCGGTTGGGTTGACGGTCCGCCGTTAATCCACGCGAGGATCCCCTTAGGCTGAGCTGGAGCGATGCCGGTGTGTGTGGTGTGTGTGTGTTTGTGTGTGTGTGTGTGTGTGTGTGGGAAGGCAGAGCTGCTTGGCGACAGAGAGTGTGAGGATCAGCAGCACTGCACAAGACCATTACCGCTTTACAGCAGCCTCGTCTCCTCTCACTGCAGCACCAACCAATAACCTCTCTCTCCCTCCTTCACCCACTCTCTCTCCCTCTCTCCCTCTGCCTCCTCCCTCCTCCTCCTCCTCCTCCTCCTCCTCGCTCCCTCCCTCCCTATGTGTCTTTTTTTACCGTCTCCTCATTTACTGCTGCTTCCCTCTCCGTCTCTGTCTCTCTCTCACGCGATCTCTCTCAGTCCATGTGTCATTCGTTCGTTCCTTTTTCAAATTAAAACCAACCCCCCCTCCAAAAAAATGGGTTGTTTTTCCCATATATTGATTTCCAAAACCCAAATGAAAAAAATGGATCAATTTTCCGATTTTCGATCTGGAAAAACGTAAAACGCATGCTTATTAGTTTATTGAATGCAAGTGGTGTGTCCTGGAAATGAGAAGACTGTAAAGAAGAGAATTCTCATGTAAAAATCTACAATGAAGAAGGAACATTTACTGTGCATAAGAATGGATTTGTATTGTTCCCTTTACTACTCTACAATATACTGTGTGTATATATATATATATATATATGTATCTTCAGTGTTGTACCGGCTTGTACCGACGTTACATATTCAGATTACAAATTATGGGTGACTGTAGTGTCCCTTTAATGTAAGGTGCCGCTGTCACACAATGGAGGAGGTAGAGCTGGAGCCAGCACCACAGAGCCAGGACAGAAAGTCACTTCCCTCTTGGAAATTCAGACGACACTTCACATTAAAACAAGAAAGAGGAATATGAAGGGTGTGACTTCCACATTCATACGGTTGCAACACATTACAAATGACATTTTAGAGAATTTATTCTGTTTTTTATAGAGGAATACATTTTAAAAGTAATGTAGTAAAAGCAAAAGTTTACCGGTCACTTCCAGGTCACCCCACTTGCGCCAATTTGAAAACCAAAATGTAATATGAATTTCACTTTCCGTTTTTCCATCTGAGCTTCATTTTTCATAAAATGACTTGGGGTTTTTTGTTTGCTTTTTTCACTTGGCTTTCACAAAATTTTTGGATCTAAATTTTGGGTTTTAATTTGAAAAAGGAATGATACACAGATTTCTTCTCCATACCTCTCCCTCTCTCTCTTTCCCTCAGCTATACGGCTCGTCTTTGTTGTGTGCTATGTGCCAGAGCTGTCAGCGTCTGGCTGCTGGAATACATTACAGTGGGAGGTGTGCAGTTTATCAGCACCTCTGCCAGAGCTGCACACTCGAGCGTGCCAAAGTCAATAAGCAGCATCTATCAGTTGGAGAAAACAACCGCCTATAGCCTGAAAACTCTGCGTCCTGTCATCATGCATCAGAACAGAAGAGGCGTCCTACGTTAAAACGAGTATTTTCATTGCGGTTATTATCCCCGAGCTTTGTGTGGCGCCGCTGACTTGTGTCGAGACAGAGAATTAGAAACGCTGGCGTGCTGGTGAGATGCGGATACAGCGTTATCTTCAAGTCCTGCAAACATCGTCTGCCTGATCCGGACTCTGATTCCGGGTCTTCGCCAGCACCTCCGATTACATCAAATTCACCAGTTCTAACTTGCCATGCATTTTGACTTCATGTGTATAAAGAGCGTTGGGCCTCATGCGTGAATTTGTTCTTAAGAAATATTAATAAATTAATAAATATTAATTATAATTAAATGATTATAAAATAAGAAAGAACACAATTTAAATGCGACTGGTTTCACCTGGTAATCGTTAGAGCGTCCGACCTCCGCAGCTCTCACCACCAGGGTCAGTACCATAAAAACGCATTTTATCTCATGGGCCGCGACCCCTGCAGCAGCTTGCCGGTGAACACACGGATTATCAAACTAAAGAGTTAAGTAGAAATATTCCTGCTCCGTCCTCCCGGGCACTCCTCCGTTCTCTTCATCTCCCGCTCATTCACCTTTATCTCGTTCATCTGCTCTTATCTCAAATCCCCTCACAGGCGTTTGATATGAAATATCATGGGATATTGATTTCTTTGATCCCCCGTCACGCCGCCGCTTTTAGACAGTCCCTGCGCTGTAATTTACTGCAGCTCGGTTCATATCCCGGCATGTTCACCTGTGTGTGGAGCTGAGTTACTCTGTGCTTTTTTTCCCCCTGTGTGGTTTGTTTGATTTCTTTTATGGCTGGAGGTGTGGGCTTGTTGTGTTTGATGTGTTGTTGGAGGCTCTGAAGACATTGAGCTTTCCATCTGCCTGGCAACAGGAGAGAAAGAAAAGTAGATGGAAAGGTGTTACACAGTTCAGCGTGTTGCCTTCTTATGAAAAACACAATGGAGCGGAGGAGAACAATAAGGTCTGCAGCTGGAGGCTCATAAAAATCAGATTCGCTTGTTTACTCAGCAGTGAATGCTGTCTGTGTGCGTGCGTGCGTGTGTGTGTGTGTGTTTCCACGTTTGTCCAGTGCAGAACATTATGACGGATTGTGACATTTTCTCACTCACAGTAGCTAAAAGTGACTGGTAGTGGTGATCTAGTGATTAGGCTGCTCACGTCAGGGCCAAAAGGTTGCAGGTTCCAATCTTACCTCCAGAACTAACATTACTGGACCCCTGAGTAAAAACCTACCGCTGCAGGAAGACTGTCCCTGTGCTTAGGAAATGAAAGTCACTCTGGATAAAAACATCTGCTAAATGCCGAAAATAATCGTAAGATTGGCGGTTTGAATCCCTGGATCCTGAAAGTGAAAGTGAGTGATTATTTGTCATTTTGAACACACCACAGCACACAGTGAACCATAATCTCTGCATTTGACCCATCCGTGAAGGAGCAGTGGGCAGCCGACCTGCAGCACCTGGGGAGTAGTGCTTGGGGACGGTACCTTGCTCAGGAGTACCTCAGTGGTAATTTTACCGGTCACGGGGAAAACTCCCTAACTGTTACACTATCAACTTCCTCCTTACGCTATCAACTGAACCTGAGTAAGCCCTGGAAAATACGGTGCTTGTTGTTTGACCAGTCAGATGCGTACATACTTGGTACAGCACTATGTCTCTGCTTGGGGATAGATCACAGAAATCAGACCCGTTGCATACTCGTTGTATACCTGTGACCTCTTGGCACCATGCTCGCGCCACCGCCCCCTAGTGTTCATGTCGATGTGGTATCTTGCAACTTGTCAATATCTTATCTTATCATGCATTGTATCTTGTGTGTTAACAGAATATATATCCTGTTGGTAGTGTAACGGTTAAGGAGTTGGCCCCCTAATCAGAAGGTCGCTGGTTCAGATCCTGGACTGGTAAAGGTACCGTTCCCAAGCACTGCTCCCCGGGTGCTGTCCATGTTAGCTGTCCACTGCTCCTTCAGGGATGGGTTAAATGCAGAGCTGACATTTGGTTGTAGTGTTCACGTGTTCAGATTTTTAATTTATTGTATCAGATTTTTGTTGAATTGTGAGAACAAATCTAGGAACTAGGTCTTCACATGGAAAAAATGTCTTTATTGAGAAGCCACAGGTTTTATGAGAAAAACAATAAGAAGAAACTTTATAACGGTGACAACATTCAACTCTGTGTGTGTGTGTGTGTGTATAAACAGCCCAGCAACACCACTGTACCTGACAGCGCCCTCACTACCTCATTGCCAGTGTCACGCCGACCCGGCCCACCCCCTGAATAATATTTGGTCAAACAGCTGTCAGAAACTGACCAATGATGAATGGTGTTATAGTGCAGCTGGACAGTGGTGCATGGCAACAGTTCTATACAGCGCACACAGAGTGTGTTTGCACATTAGAGTTTTCCACCACATAAAATATGTAATAATGATGGGGACGCTGCCTTTTGATGGTAGCTTTTCTAATTAAAAGCATCTAAGCTTCACTACAAGCTGCTGTTTTAATATAGTAGTTACTACACTACAAGCTACAGAGTAAAGGTAGTAACTACATCCAAGCTGTTTCATCCAGTAACACAGTTGGTGGAAAACGGTTGGGCGTTCGCCCCGTGATCAGAAGGTCGCTGGTTCAAATCCCAGACCGGTAAAGGTACAGCTGAGGTACTTATGAGCAAGGTACCGTCCCCAAGCCCTGCTCACCGGGTGCTGCCCTTGTCAAATGCAGAGCCCACATTTCGTTGCAATGCACAGTGCTGTGCTGTGGTGTGCTTACAATGACAAATAATCACTCACTCACTTAAATACTGAGAATTGATGCTGAAGGACACTGTAAAAATATGAAATATTGTGGAAGAAAATGTGAAATATGATGTTAAAAGTAATATGAAAATCTGTATTTTTCTGTATTATTAACAGTGTAAAGTCAAATCCTACTCCAGTTATGATGGTGTTTTGGAGGTAGAGAGTGTTGTGTAAGTTACACTCAAATGTGTAGGCTCTGCTAGTTTGGTCGTTCCCCGCCTTGCGGGCGCAGGCGGGGAGCAACCCTGGGCAGGCACCAACACACCGGAGGGCACACCCACTCACACAATCACATTCACACCTTACGGAGGCCAATTTAGAGTCACCAATTAACCTATATTGCATGCCTTTGGACTGTGGGAGGAAACCGGAGCACTCGGAGGAAACCCATGCAAACACAGGGGGAGCATGCAAACTCCACACAGAAAAGCCCTACAGCCGTCCCCGGGGTTCAACCCAGGACCTTCTCGCTGTGAGGCGGCAGCGCTAACCACTGCGCCACCGTGCCGCCCATCTGTAAAGCTAGGCTTAAATTAACAACTGTTGTCTAATAACGGTTACCATCAGGAAATGACCAGATTTAACATGAGAACCTCAGTGTGACAGCATTAAAGCAAAGAATAAACAAACAAATGTGCTATTCTTACATAAGCAAATATTTACCATCGCAGTAGCTATCTCCAGTCCTCTGAAGAATACGTCATGTTCACAAGCTGTGGTATCCAGGTTCAGACTGACATGTCGGTTTTGTTCCGTCAGCAAAAGCATTGAATAAACAAATACATGAAAGAGAGACTCACGGCAAACTCGGCACCAATAAGCCTGTGTTTGTGGCGTAACATCACCGCCATGAATAAACCATAATTAGTTCCCATGTGGACATTAAAACACACTCTGTCTTTCTGAGAGTGTGTAAAAAGATGACTTGGCAGCTCTGGTTGACTGGCTCACTGTGTGATTTTATAGACAAATCTGCACTCTTTATAATCCAAAAAGCAACAGTAATATTCATGAGCTCCAACACTGCACTCCATATTCCACTGTTCTGTATTCTGGTGGTAGTGCAACCTTAGGGAGTTGACCCCGTGATTGGAAGGTCGTCAGCTTGAATCCCAGGACCGGTAAAGGTACCACTAAGGTACTCATGAGCAAAGTACAGTCCACAAGCACTGCGGATGGGTCAAATGCTTAGCTTACATGTGGTTGTGGTGCACTGTGTGCTGTGCTGTGTTCACAATGACAAATAATCACTCACTCACTCACCTAATCAGCCAAAATCACACCGAGACACTGCTCGTCTGATTCTCCACTTCAGTGTCTGCATATTACTCAGCAACATTATTAATTCTCTGGACAAAAACGAATTAACTGAATAATTGTCATTGTGAACACAGCAAAGGACAGCACAATTCATTCAAGACTAAAAAAGATACAGTACATTACTTGTCTGGTTTTGATATTTGAGAGCTTATAGTAACAGATTTATCTTGTTTGTTCTTGTAAATAGAGATGCACGATATGGGAATTACTGGCCAGTACCAATATCTGATATTTTTCATGCTTATATCTGCCCATGCCGATAAATTAGGAAGGCAGTTGAGCGCGTAAAGGCAAGATATTTTGCTCACTAAAGTTCCACTGCACGCGCAGAATTTTGGTACAAAAATAAAGCTGTGACTCTGACATTTCTAACACAGCGCCAAGTCAAGCGAGTGTGAATGCAGAATGGAGTGAGGCCGTTTTTTTAACAACTTTTGTAGTGTACCAAGTCAAATAGGGCGTGTGTGACACTCCATGTGCACTACCTAGTGTGTAGAGAGCCGTTAAGCTATTTCCTGAGATACGTACTACCGCATAGAAAAGTATGATAAGAGCACCTTACCTACCATACTATTAATTGTTCCAAACACACAATTTAGTAAGTCAGAATTTTTCACGTCTGCAGGCAGAGTTGAGCGTGTAAAGACAAGAGAGTTTGCTGGTGAACGTTGAACTGTGTGCTCCGAATTCTGACTCAAAATAACATCATACATGTCAGGGATCTGATGAGGATTTGGCAGGAATAAACAGACGCTCACAAACTTCCGCGATTCGGACAGTGCTCTGATTAGGATATGAACCGAATGCCTCACTTTCACAAACCGTCAGTGATCTGGTTAGGATCTAGCGGATTTGCTACTCGTTAGCCGTTAGCCCGTGTAGCGTAGAGGTTGGCCCAAACGCGGCTTGGAGCGCGAGTAGGTAGGATAGCCACGCAGTACTCACAGTTGGTGCCGAAGTGAATCGGAAGATGGCCAGGTTGACTTTAATGGCAGAGCAGCGTGCCACGAGGAAGTGAAACCTTTTATTCCCTTTGAACCGCGACCGGCTGCGTCCCAATCCAACTACCGGCCGGAGTGCGCGTGACAATACATTTTAAGACAGAAGACGCGGGCCGTTTTTAATCCCACCTACAGACTACAGACACACCTGGCACAAGCGCTACCTTTCCCACATACGATAAATGTGTCATTAAATATCAGCTGGAAATGTCAGGCAAATCTAGGCATCGGTGCGATGATGATTTAATAAAAAGCAATTATCAGCAGATTCCAGTATGATTCCGGGTCTTAAGTTTAGAAACTGTAACTGCGTTGAGTGAACAAACTGTAAACAGCAGTCAATTTGTGGTAAACACATGGTGTAATTCTCATAAAATGACATTTCAAATGTACGCATTTTGTTTATTTTCTATAAAAAATCTCCTCGTTGAAACAATTTCCAGGGAACGTGGACCCTCTACACTGGAACACACCTTCAGATTTTGTACTTTATATGGCTCCTCATGTTTATGTCTTCTTGAAACGGTAATGTCTCCACCTTTTGTTTGTTTACCTGCTTCTGTTCAAGTCACGCTTGGGTTTTGGAACCTGTGATGTTTTCAATTCTGTGTAGCAAATACAGAGAGAGGTGAGCATGAGACGATGAAGTGAGAGTAGAGAGAGAGGGAGATGGAGAGATGGAGAGAGCGGGGACACCTGCCCTGAAAAGAGAGAGATTACGAGCGTCGAGATAGACTGCAGACACAAAAACGAAGGGCCTCGGAGCAGCACCTGAAAAGGCGAACGCTGAAAAATTAATTGAAGATTGTGTTCTGGATCTGCTTGTGGCAATGGATAATTTCATTTCGCTCTCGGTGGTGAATAACGGGATGAATTGGAGATGGAGGAGGAGGAGGAGGAGGATGGGCGGATGATGGGCACTGTGCTTCGTTCTGGTTCTCTCTGCCGTTTCGTGCTTTGTGTACGTTGAATAAGGCGTAATTGGTGGAGTGCAAGGCATATTAACATGCATTAAGGCGTATGAAGAAGTTACTGCCGGTCTGTGAAGCCCAGCAACGAGCTGCATGAATTTTAACAATGGCCTCATTACTTATTTACTGCTCGGTGAGAAAGCGAGAGAGGGAGAGCGAGAGGGAGAGGTAGAAAGGTGTAGAGGGGAAGAAAGCCAGCATCTGTTACACACGTCCTCGCCGGTCTGCCAGCATCCTCTGGGCTTTGTTTTGTTGTTTACTCTCCGTTCATTCAACCCCAGAACGACCTTGGCCCTCAATCAACAAGATTCTCTTAAACTTTTCTTAAGACTCTTCTAAAGACTTTTAAAGAGTATAATATTACACAACTGTAGCGCTGAAGAGCTTGACTCTGTTACAGTATGTGCACATATGGGGCAGTTGGTGGCGTAACGGTAGGGTGTTCGCCACATGATCAGAAGGTCACAGGTTTGAATCCAGGATTGGTAAAGTTACCACTGAGGTACTCATGAGCAAGGTACCATCTCCATTCACTGCTCCCCAGGTGCTGTCCTTTACCTCTTTTCCACTACACTGGTGCTGGTGCCAGTGTCGCATTTACACTGACCAGAGAGCTCAGCGGGAGCCGCAGGATAATACGTCACAGGTCACGCCCACTAAACAAACGGTTGTTCGTACAAAGCCTGCAACTTTTAATTTTTCCCTTATTTCTTCGTACGCCTTCTAATTTTTTTGTGCACTTTCCAATTTCTGCTGAATCTGGACGTCCATATTGCTAAAAGAGCTTTAATTTCTTCCGCGCTTCACGTTACCGGACTTTGGCTGTCCGCCATTTTCTCTTCTGAGGCTACCTATCACTCCGCCCATCGCCAGTTCAGAGCCGGTTTTAGGGCACCGGCACCAATTTTTGTTCTGTGGAAAAGTGCGGCACTGGTTCCAAAATTGGGAACCGGCACGGGAACCAGAGCAGTGGAAAAGGGGCTTTTGTTAGCTGCCCACTGCTTCTTCACAGTTGGGTCAAATGCAGAGGTCATATTTCATTGTGGTGCTCTGTGTGCTGTGCTGTGATGTGTTCACAATGACAAATAATCACTCACTTTTATATTGTTGATTGTAGTTTTTCTTCACTTGACTGGTGTTATGGTAATTTGCACAATCTGTTGAATCTCTCACACACAGTAGCTAACTTTATAAAGATACTGTTATTTTTAATATATTGTTTATTTAGTATTTCCATAATGAACCGCTGCAGATCTTATGCACATTCAATGCAAAAAGACCAAAAACATAGTTTGAATACTGCTTGTAACTTTTGAATAACGCGTGTTTCACGGTCTCATTTTCTACCTCTAGTTTAAAGTTGTGGTATATTTATGTGTCACATCTTCTTGTCTGTCCGTATATCTTTCGATAGCTGCGATGACAATAAAGTTTACTTTGACTTAAGTGAAAGTAAGAGATTATTTGTCATAGTGAACACACTACACAGTTCTGCATTTGACCCATCCATGAAGGAGCCGTGGACAGTTGACATGTGCAGCACCCGGGAAGCAGTTCTTGGGGATGGTACCTTGCTCATGAGTACCTCAGTGGTACCTTTACCAGCCAGGATTTGAACAGGCAACCTTCTGATCACGGGGCGAATGCCATAGGTGTTATGCCACCAACTGCCCACTTGACTTTGACTTTGAAGAAAATCTAACAAGCTAATGTTTGGCACAAACATAAACGCAGTAAAATGTGAGTAAAAGTGCTTTTCCCCATTTCCCAGATACTGTTCTTACCTAGAGAAACAAATCTAAATAGGAACACATTGGTGAACACTGGACACTTGGTGGAAATGTAAGTGGGTTATAAGAACGAATTTTCAGGGCTTGAATCAAAGACAATTGAAGTTCTTTTGAAAATTCCTGTTACCATCTATTCAAGTCATCAAGAATACCATGTCCTGGACAACTGAAGTTACACAGACATGAGAGCTAATTTCTTCTTAAGAACGGTTGGTGAACGCAGCCCGGTGGACCTAACTGGCATCACTCACACAGGTCTAGGAAAAGTGAGTTGCACGTTGAGAAAACTGAGTCAGCTAGTTTAGTTTTGAGCTAGCTAATAATACGTCATAGTTCTCATACTTGATTGATTGCTTTAACATACACCAATACCTGTAAAAAAAACTTTTGCTCCTCCTAATGTAGCAGCTTGAGATGTTACATTTTAAAGTTGGAGCTAATTTTTAAGTCTGTACAGAAGCCATGCAAGACGAGAAAAATGTCATATATGATACATGACACACTGATTTTGATATATTTGATAATCTACTTTTTTGCACAAACCAGCATTTAATAAATATCAAAAGGATGCTCTTCAGCATTTGTAAATTCTGTTCTCACAAAGTACAAATTTGAATTAAGAAAATTTGGTGAATGTCAGAATATTGGTGAAAACTGTGTAAGTGGGTTTCAGGAACAATGTTTTTTCTTAGGAGCAGTTGGTGAATGAGGCCCAGTGTCCACACCTGCTATCAACTCCCATCACTTTCATCATCACAGAAGTGTAGAGCTGCCTTTAAATGCAGTGCTTTCAAACTGTTCCTTTAAGACGCTTCAGTGCATCAATCTGTCACTTAGTCTGCGGGAAGCCGAGACATGCACTTACGTATTGGTACATACGCTATATTTACACCCCAGTTTTTAGTGCTGGAGTACCTGGAGGTTCCATTATTCAAAACAGCGTTGTTTACCTGCAGCTGAAAGCTTCACTCCGAATATTCTGTGTATCATTTAATCATTTGTGACCCTACACGGCAAAACTAGTCGCTTGTTGCAAATTTTCAAAATTGACTCATTATGTTTTCATGAAAGTGCATAAATCAAGCTTCAAAACGATACCTATATCGAATGAATCGGACGACATATGACTGAGATATCAACATTCAAAGGAGTCGGGTTTCTCCTGTCACGCCAAGTAAGAAACAGAGAAATCTGCCTTTGAAGTTGACTATCGACGTAGCACTCACAGACGCTTGGTGCGGTCGCAGCTACGTTTGTATTTACGGTAGCCTACGCTGCATTCACAGCCACACGGATAGCCTACCTGCGTTAGGTTAACTGAACTCGGGAGACGAAAAATATCTTCACGCTAGTCAACCAGTGGATTTACCGTAAATATTGAAGTAGAGCTGAAACTTTTAACATTCTGCTGGAATTGAATTCCTCAAGAAAGTCACGTTTTTATGATGGAAAGGGTAAGTTTTTCAGCGAAATTTATTCACAGCAGTACAGTATAGACCTTCCACTGTTTCAAAACACTAAAAACAAAAAATCCTAAAATTTTACCCCACGCAACATAAACGGTCATTTTTCTCAGAAACCTCCGTTGCGACAAGCGACTGGTTTTGCCGTGGAGGGTCACATTTGTTTTCATATGAAAACCTAAAACTATCAGTTGCTTTTTTAAAAATTTGTTTTCAAGAATAATGAGTCGTTTTCTGATTTCCTATTTTACAATCAAATAAAAAAAATTTAATATGTACTGATATTCCATTTTGGATGGTTTTAAAGAAATAACTGCTAACTTGAAGAAGAAATGTGAGACACTAATGTACGAATGATGCATGGAACATTCCAAACATCAGACCCAACACCTGGTATACAGTCTAGCTTGAACGAGAGCAGAAAGACAGGAGGGAGGAGGTGTCGAGGCAATGGAGGCAGGGGTCACGAGAGCGATGTGAGTCGTCACTGGGGAGCCTTAATAAAGGACGTCGTGGGGCGACAGAAAGCAGGGGATTTGACAAGCAATTACGGAGGCAAAAGCAACATTCCCTGTAGACGAGCGACTCACATCCGACTCGGCTGGACGGACGGATGACGGAGAGGTGGCTGTGACAGGGCGTATAACAGCAGCTTGATGAGGGGGGTCTGCATGAGCACAATGTACAGATGAAAAGAGAGATGGCACTCACCAAAAAACAAGGTTAGAAGTGAAATCCCTCTAGCCTGGGGAGAGGAGGAAATGCCGAGCTCTCCGGGCCAATTAGGCAAAAGTGAGGCGTGCCACGCTAAAAGCCCTCGGCTGTGACAAATTGACCAATTGCTTTGTATTGGCCTAAAGGAGGGGAAAATAACTGGTTTCTGCTCTTTTGGTAAATGGGAATCTTGTTTTAACATGCACCAGTAACCTCAAAAATGGAACTTTTGCCCATCTTAAAGGAAACACTTGAAATATCTCGATTTAAAGTTGGGGACCATTTTTAAGTTGTGTTACATTTCGAGTCTAGAAGAAGCCATCTGAGATGAGAAAAGCAAAAGCGTCTCCTAAGATAAATCTCTCAGACTGTTTCAATTCATTGCGTTGCCAGGAAGGAGGTAATCTGCCCCGTGGAGAACTGTAGCGAGCAATTCCAATGATAAGACCATTCAGGTTTTTGTGCTCATTCTACGAAGACACAAAAGTGGAAATGGCCCGCAGACATCTCAAGCAGTAAGAAGTGGGGATTTATCAGAGGAGCACGGCGGTAAATTTAATGAGCCAAACAAATTTTAGAGGCAGAATTGAAAAGGATTGGCTTTTGCATTCGGTTCACATTTTACAGGGAAGAATCCAATTTATGATAAAGAAGCAAACAGTAAACAATAGCCAATACGGAGCGATCTAATTGATTCCGAGGACGGATAAGGGCGTTTCTCAATATACTGCTGATTAATCAAAACTGTGAAGGAAAATAACAATTGCTCATTTCATCACTCGACCAAAATGCAGCTCATTCTGGCTTGGGAATGCATGGGAAAGTGGTGAAGGAAGCGAACTGGTACAGAACATATTACTCCCACAGTGTCCAAGACATAACTCAATGTCCCAGCATAAGTCCTCTAAAATGATTAATGACCCAGGAAGAGGTCAGCAGCAACGGAAGAGGATCTTTAAGAGGTCGCAGACTTGCACGAGAGAAAACACAATTTACCCTCAGCCTCCCAGCTGCACACGGACAACCGTGAAGAGGAAATCTCTAAATATTGACTATATTTTTCCAGTTTGCCAATTAAAACACTGCCCAGATGTCAACCTGCGTACAGCAGAATCACGACGGCGATCTCTCTTTACCACAGCAGCAGGGGGAGGGGGAAGACTAAAAGAGAATCAAAGAGGAAAAGGGCGAGTGTCCATGAAGGAGAGGGAGAGAGGGATGGGGGAGGAGAGAGAGAGAGAGAGAGAGAGATGGGGGTAGGGAGAGAAGTAGAGAAATGAAGGTGTAATTGTGGAATCGTAGCTCCAGGGACAGGTTGTGGAGTGTGTTGTTCCTGCACGGACAATGCTGTTGGGGATAAAAAGCAGCAGAGACTGCAAAAATAATTCTGCATGTAACAGGAAATAATCACAAAAATCAAACAATATGCACCTTTTCCTTATTGACTAGGTGTAATTAGAATGGAGCGACGTCTCTACATTAGAGTGTTGAGGACCTGCTCTTCCCACAAATATCTTGGATCTCTAATCGGTAAAGACCTATTCACCCGGGCAGTAACAATCTGGGAATTTTTACCTCTTCAAAAAGCTGCATTTGCCACAAACGAAGTTATACAAGTACAGGATATGGAGTGAAATGTAGGGATGCACTGATACCACAACTGGCATCAGGTATTGGGTCAACATTGTGCTCATATACTTGTAAAAATCCCCAAGAACTAATACCACTTAATTGCAACATTACATTAAGACTCACTGCTGGCGTTTGCTACTCATGTTAATATTTAAATTGTACCAGAGCAAGTAGGAGTTTGTCCTGCACCTGGGCTGATGGTGGTGGTCTATTGGTAGAATCCTCATCTCTAGACCAAGAGGTTGTGGGTTCAAAAAATTCTTCCTCCAGCACTACAAACACTTGGTCAGTGAGCATGAACCTTAATTCCAAGTTACTCCAGGAGGACTGTCACTGTAAGTAGGACATGGAAGTTGCTCTGGATAAGAGTAGGATCATCAGAGTCTCATCTGCTGGTTATGAATGTCCTGCAGTGGATATAGAGCTGATGTGGTGCAGGACATTTCCATCAGGAGATGCAGGGCCAGAGTAACTAGGATCATTAGATCATTGCATCTTCTTTGCTAGTTTAAATGAGAGACAGTAGAGTTGATCTGCTACGCAACATTAACACCAGGAGATGAATACCTGATGATCTTGTGTAAATTGGTGTAAATTAGGGCTGTGCAAAAAATCGATACATCAGTATGTCTCAGTATTTCCTTTCACAATATACTAAATCGATTTCTAGCGATATTTTCAATCTTATGCACTTTATCTGAACGTTTTTGGTGTCCACTAGTTCAGTGTGTTAAAATGCAAAGACAAAGTTAAAATCCTGTTCTCAGTTATGTTGTTTTGGCTGAATTATTAATGTAATATGATTCATTAAGACCACCCAGATCGTACACAGCAACTTGCATTTCAGCTCAGTTTTGACATTTTCAGTTAACTGTAGAATATCGCTGGGATGTGCTGGCGTCTGTCCAGGGTTTTTCCCCGTCTTGCACCCGTAAGCTCCCGGGATAGGCTCTGGTTCACCGCGACCCCAGTTGGGAGCCAGCGGTTCAGATAATGAATGAATTAATGTAGAATATCGTAAATTTTGCAATATGTATAGTATCGCAATGTATTGTGATATAATCATATCACGACCCATGTATCGTGACACGTATCGCATCGTGAGGTCCTTGCCAACACCCACCCTTAGTGTAAATGTCCTGGTAGAGGTAGTAGAGGTAGAGCTTATCTGGTGCAGCACATTTACTGCCAAAGGGTTGATGGACAAGTAGGATCTAGTCCTGGATCTACTGCTCCAAAGGTTCTGTAACAGAGACTCTTCTCTATATCCAGGAGATGCAAGAGTAGAGCAAGAACAAGCAAGATCTACATATCCTGGTGAAAATGCCCTGCGAGATCCTAGTTGGTCTTTTTTCTGCATCCTCTGGATATAAATGTCCTGCAGAGAAGGTCGAGCTGATCTACATTTACACAAGGGGATGAGTCTGAGAATGATCCTGGTTGCTCTAGACCTGTGTTCACTGGTGTAAATTACATTAACATTGCAATTGCATAACTGCAATTAGCAGACACTCTTATCCAGGGCAACTTTAATTTCCTAATCACAGGGCTGGGGTTAAGGGCCTTGCTCAGGGGTGTAAATGTCCTGCAGAGAAGACAGAGCTGATCTTGTGCTGGTGTAACTGGTCTCATTTGCGCTGTGTTTTTTTTTTCCTTTCAGCGTAGTAACCAGGCAGACATCAACTGACAGTTCGATTCTTCTTTAATCTGATAACACATGAAATGGTCTTTAAACAGTGTTTTCGCCCTTCTTTTCTTTTCTCTCCCATGTGAAGATGTGCGGAAAGGGGAGAAAAGGAGGAAACAAGGAATAAAACTTTGAAACAATACAAATCAATTTAACGAGTGACAAGACGGCATACCTGATAACACATGAAATGGTCTTTAAACAGTGTTTTCGCCCTTCTTTTCTTTTCTGTTAAAGGAAACCGCGTTAAGCACATGCTTCAAATGCATTGGCGACACATCAAAATCAATCACAGCCTCAATTAAAATGAAAACATGAAAATAACGAAACATCCATGAAAAATAAAGTTAGAAATATGATTTAAACAGGAAAAATATCTTTTAAAGTGATTTTTAAAGTAAAAATGACATTAGATTAATAGAAGCTTAACAAAAACCAACCTCTCCCATGTGGAGATGTGCGGAAAGGGAATAGGAGGCGCAAAGCCAGGAAGTTAAGATTAACGCTACCTTAGAAATTTAAAGGAGAAGATGCACCCATACAGAGGCATATCAGGTATACTTCGTGAACATTTTTTGTGTAATACTATATAAGAAAGGAACATTTTGTTTTCCATACCTGTTACACTGGACATTTAGCTCTTTCTAACAAACCAGGTTGTGATGCTTTGAATACTGCTGATCTGACTGAGAGCATGACACACCTCAGCCTTCGCAGAGCTGTAACATCAGCTTTGTCAGATAGCCCCAAGCCTATAAAATCTTGACCACGCTCCAAGGGACACGCTAATCATTCGCCCATTAAACCAGAAATCTGCTGTGCATCTGCATGTAGTAAACATGCCAGCCCTGGATGACACTCAGTTTGCAATTAATATTTCACACAATCTGTCGATGAGAGGGGGCCGTTAGTGCTGAGCTAAGCCTTTCACACCCCTTCCCAGGACTCAGCCGAGGCTGTGGGCTGAAAGGGGAGGAATGCAGGATTCGCAGGTCCAATTCATCATGTCCCGCACCGGTTTCATGTGGGTCACTGGGGGGGGAGCGCCTCAGTGCGAAGCCCCTAGTGTATAAACAGGCAGAGCTGAGAGTAATGATTTAGGCCAGGCTATAACTCAGCCCATGATTGTAGGTTCTAATCTTGGTGGGGCAACAGTGACACCGTGCTAGGAGCTGGTGCTACTGCAGTCTCTCACCAGAGCTGTGAGAACTGGTACAGTGATATTTATGCTCATTACAGGGACGCTGGTCAAAGATGTTAATGAGGCTTGTGACGATGTGTAAAATATCTTGTTCATTGGTTATTATTAAGGGAGGAAATGTGCCCTTATTCTTATGTTGACGTAAATAATCTCCAACCTCTATTTAATTACAAATATATACTGACCTAAATATACCTAAACATATATTTGCATTCCATGATTTTTTATGCAAAGTTTCCAAAGATAATGAAACTTCTAGTTCAGAACGACAGCAGCCTCGTTACCCTGTATAGAATGACTAAAAATAGACAGATCTTGCAGTGTCACACGAACAATTACCATGGAAACAAGTGTCACAGTAACCCACATGGGTTTGCCACTTACCATGGCTTCACATTATCACTCTGGGAGAATTACAATGCACTGCTGCTTTCTGGGGCTATTCCTATGCTTTGCCGAGGAAAAATGACGTTGAAAACCAAAACTATTACTAAATTAGTCATTCGCTACATTTCACGTCTATGCTAATGAATCATGGTATTTTCCCTTTGCATCCATTTATTCATGCTGTATAGAGATGAAAGAAATAAAGAAAGAAATGAGGTGGGCAGTGCAGAGGTTAGTGCCATTGCCTCACAGCAAGAACGTAGTGGGTTTAATTCCAGAGATATTATGGGGTCTCTCTTTCCACAGTCCAAAAGAATGCACTGTAGGTTGATTGGTAACTCTAAATTGTCCCCTCGGGTGTGAATGTAAATTTGTTTGTGTGAGTGTGAATAACAGAATTATATGTTGTTCTCTATAAATTCAGCAAAACACTGACTGAAGGTAAATAATTGCACTTTATTAGTGGCATTTTTTATTGAATTTGTTGTATAACTACATTTGGAGTGCAGTTCACTCAAAAACATACTGGTATTTTATTCATTTAGAACAATGCACTTATCAGAACATCATATCAATGTATAAAACTTCTGACATACTCTAGTATAAGAATAAACCTACGAGTACATCATTTCACTCTAAAATAAAGATATCAAGCATCATTCCATGCGTAGATATGCTATTTTTATTAAGTAGCTTGAACCAATAGATACAGCTATCCGTTTGTACTAGTAGTATGCTATTCTGAGAAGATATATTTACAGTGCCGTGCTGCTTTCTGAGACTATGACTATGCTTTGTGCAGAAAAATGAAAATGCCAAAAAACAGAAAAGTGTATCTTGATTACATTTTTATTGGATCAATCATTTAACACAAAACCACATAACTATATGTGACCAGAATCAAAAAAGAAGCAATGTGTGAGATGGTCCTGTTGAGGCATAACGGTTTAGCGAGTTGGCCCCATGATCGGAGGGACGCAGTTTCAAGTGCCAGACCAGTAAAGGTACCACTGAGGTACTCATGAGCAAGTTGGACTTGAATCTATGATCTCTCAGTTTGTAGTGTGAGTGTCCGACCACTAGGCCACCCCTAAATCTTCCCTAAGCTCCAACAACTTGTACCAGTTCACAGCAATGGAACTCTTCCATAATCCCCCTACACCACTGGGACAGTGTAGGGGGAGTTGGCCCTCTAATCAGAGGGTCGCCGGTTCAAGTCCCGGACCAGTAAAGGTAGCACTAAGGTATTCGTGAGGAAGGTACTGTGCCCAAGCACTGCTCCCAGAGCGCTGCCAAAAAAGCTGCCCACTGCGCCTTCACGAATGGGTCAGATGCAGAGATCACATGTGGTTGTGGTGCACTGTGTGTTGTGCTGTGTTCACAAAGACAAATAATCAGTCACTCATTCACTATTTAATTCACAGTCAGTACTAATATTTTCACTTGGTCAGTCACTGAGTTAACCAAACTAAAAAAGAAATAAGGGAACGCTATGTATTTGTAGAATTCCCAGATTCATTAAGGTATGGTGTATGGAGGAGAAAGAAAATGCCAAAATGTTAGAACGTCTTCAGGAATTTTGAAAATAAGTCAAGTTGCCTTTGATTCAAGCCCTCAAGATTTGTATTGGAGAGAAACGTCAAGTCAAATTCCTTGTTACTTTACTATGTAAGTATTACTCATCCAATAAAACGGACTGTAATTATGATTTTCCTGACATTATTCATCTCAGGGCGTGTAACCTGTGTAACCTGAGCGCTGCAGCGCTGCATGCTAGGATTTGTAGTTCTAAGCGGCCCGCTATTGGCTGCAGTGCTGCTGACGGCGTTCATCTCACTCAAGTTCGGTTGAACTCCTGCTGGATGCGGCTCGACTCGACTCGGCTGCGTGTTTTTCTCTCTCCTCCCTGAAATAAACTGCTCTTTACGGCGGAGTTCGATCATGGAAACGCGCTTCGGAGAACGTTTATAAACCTTGAGAGACTCTAACTCCACTTCCGGGTTTGGAGCCTGTTGGAGGTAAGAGACGCGTCGTGAACGCGCAGCCGCAAACCGAGCGCGCTCACGTGTAGTTTAAGAAGAAACGGGTTTAAACTGCTGAATTTAACGTCATTAACGTCACTATAAACACGTAAAGATGATGGAGTTTTAATGGCGTGAGGGAAAGTTCTGGTCTAAATCTGGATAGTTAGCCGAAAGCGAAGCTCTTCTTACTGTGGACTTGCTCACTGTAAATCACATAAAACCACAAACTAGTAAAGCATTTGAGGTGATAATCTTACAGTTATTATAGCAAACACCACCTTGTTTGGTTCGGGTTTTTTTGTTTAAGACAAAACCACATTGCTATAAGTTACCAAACCAGAATAAAGGAGCAAGGCATGTGTTGCATGGGAATTTGTTACCCTAAGGGGCGCTGCTTCGCCTTTTCTTGCTGAACGAATGTAGAGACCCGTCGTGGACGAGCGCTTTACGCAATTTACGTACGGTATCTGCGAAACACTTATGCAGCCATTGAAACGCACTACCGCTCGGCTTGCGATTTGCCTTTATTTGTCATGGGGACACAAGACTTACACAGAGCTTTTATGCCTTACAGATAATGCATTTTTAAACACAGTACAGGAATGCACGTAATCCAAATAAGAAAATTACGACACGCTACGCAAAGCAATTCAGTAATATAAACCTGATGTTGTAGATGTAATTCTTTTAAACGCTGGAGTGGGGAATAACATTAAAGTACAAATACCAAATATAATTTTTTACACCTTTTGGTACGTTGTTTTGATTATACCCAATTAAATGTCTATTTAGAATAGCTACACAGATGGGGAAAACGACGGCGTAACTAAAGGCGTTGTCAGTGACCGGAATCTAACTAATCACTGTTTACATCGTTACAACGCCGTTGTCTGAAGTTGTGTGACAGTTTGATTTATTTCATTTGCACAGCAAAGAACGTTGCTACATTGCTTAAGAAGCATAATTTAATTTTGGACTTATTGGATAGTGAGTTGCTGCCTGTCCAGGTGCAATAAATATCAAAAGTTCTAAAACATTGTATTTTACTGTTCTACTATTATAAACGTAGAAATGATCATATCTGCAATAATATATTAAATTTGATAGGTGTCGTCTCACATTGTCCCTCAGCAACTTTAAAATAGTGTAGATTAGTGTACAGTGCTTTCTGTTAATTATTTATTTTATGAAATGTCAATTTCATTAATTAAACATATTTAATATTCTGATTTATTATTAATAATTGAATAAACAGTTGTATTTAAAGTTCCATCAAAGGTGTGTGTTTGTGTGTCAGTGTGTACATTTTTTTTTACGGTAGTGTCACATAATATGATAGCAGTTATCAGAAATATTGACCTCTATGCTAGAGCCTGTCTGTGGCCTTCAGACACAAAATCTGTTTTGATAATGAAATGTTGATGCTAAAAACTTATCTGAAAATAAATAATCACTTTTTTTAACAGAGTTATGGTAGGGTCACATAATATGATAGCAGCTATCAGAAATGGTGACCTCTATGCTACAGCCTGTCTGTGGCCTTCAGACACCATATAATATGCACAAGTATTTCTAGATGTATTTTAGTAAATTATCTGTAGTGATAAGCAAACAACGGTGGCACAGTGGTTAGCGCTGCCGCCTCACAGCTAGAATGTCCTGGGTTGGAACCCCGGGGACGTCTGGAGGGCTTTTCTGTGTGGAGTTTGCGTGCTCTCCCCGTGTTCGTGTGGGTTTCCTCCAGGTGCTCCGGTTTCCTCCCACAGTCCAAAGGCATGCACTATAGGTTAATCGGCGACTGTAAATTGGCCCTGTAAGGTGTGATTATGCGTGTGAGTGTGTGTGCCCTGCGGTATGTTGGCGCCTGCCCAGGGTTGTTCTCCGCCTTGCGCCCGTCAGTTCCCGGGATAGGCTCCGGTCCCCCCGTGACCCCAGTTGGGATTAAGCAGTTGAGATAATGGATGAATGAATGAATGATAAGCAAACAAGATTTAACCAGCGCTATGACATGGCCAAAATCAACAGATATGTATTAGCATGATACTGTTAATTCTTTGTGATCCTAGATATTGTTTCCCAAACAAGTCACCCAAAAACATAAATTAGTGTAATGTTATGCAGAAACACATGTATTGATGTGCACTATAAAACAGGACACACACGTGAGCTTGTCCAGACCCGGACATAGACTTTAGCAAATTTCTCAGGCTGTGTGTGTTTGTGCGTCAGTGTTCCCCACGCTTGCCCATGGAGTCTTTTGGGAGGCAGGAGTTCCTGCAGTTTTTGGCAGAGGGCTGCATTGTGCCCACGTTCCAGCAGGGCCTGGAGCAGGTGTGGCAGCTGCTGCTCGTCTGCCTGCTGTTACGCATCATCTGCAGACTGGGTCAGTCCAACATACACCACTCTTTATTTGCCTCATAGCAGAATTAGACATCAATTTCAGTTTGTCAATTTGAAACGTGTACTTTCTCTGAGTTAGGTGAAGACGCAGCAAATTAGTTTATGTTCTGGACTTGACAGAATAGTGCAGTATCTTTCAGTTTTTTGTGTTTATTCTAACAGGTGTGCCACCTCCTCTGAAGCACCTGGGTTCTCTAGTAGGAGGCCTGTACGTGCTCTACGTGTTTTTTGAGCTGCACACGGTGTGGGTGGTGGTCCTCAGCCTCGTCTGCTTCCTCATCCTCTTCCTCTGCCGACGCTCCAGCAGCCGCGGAGTCTTCCTCTCCCTCGCCGTGCTCGTCTACATGCTCATGGGGTGTGTTCTGTCTTTATTTCGAGAAGCTGATTACGTGTTAGTGTTGGTTTATGGATTCATTGATTTATTGCACTGCTGTCTTCAGCTGAACCACTTTCTTGCTAATTGATGTAGAAATCTTTGTACTTCACAGAGAGCTTCATATAATTGATGCAGAGACATGGCACAAGATGAGAGGTGAGAGGCTGATTGACAGTGTTGGTGAAGGTACTTTAAAACAGCAGCTTTTCCAGCTCCAAGCTAATTGCGATTAAACGTTTGTAGGCCCCACTACAAGCTGCTGTTTTAATATAGTAGTTACTACACCACAAGCTACAGAGAAAACTACATCCAAGCTGTTTCATCCAGTAATCAGTTCGGAGTCAATATTTCAGTCATATATTTTAATAAATACAGACACAGATTCTTGCTCCAATCTTGACCAAGGTGGACCCCATCCTCCAACTCCAACTTTCAGCTGCCAAGAGTTCACATTTACATTTACATCATTTAGCAGATGCTGTTATCCAGAGCGACTTCCATTTTTCCAAATCTCAGGGAGGGTTAAGGGTCTTGGTGCTGCAGTTGGAATTTAAAGTCACAACCTCTGGGTCCCGAGACAAGCATCCACTCCACGCTGTGGTCCAATAAGTGTGCGAGTGCAGGCACGTTAGCCAATCAGAAGCCGCTCTAGTATCACTAACTGTAGGTATCTTATCCCTATCTGCTAATTTCACTCTTTTCTGTTTCCTGAGTCCAGGCTCTCAGATGGTGGTAGCCATGAAGGCCATCTCCTTGGCCTTTGACCTCGACCGTGGGACCGTATCCTCGTTTCCCACCCTGCTGGAGTTCCTCGGCTATATCTGCTTTGTGGGGACGGTCGTCTTTGGCCCCTGGATTAGCTTCAGCTCCTACAGAGATGCCATGGACGGGCGCAGAATGGTAACGCTGCTCTGATGTTTGAATGTTGTCCCGTTGTTTCAGGTTAAATGGCGCGTTCACTGTGCGACAGTTCTGGAGTAATTGTCAGTTGTCAGTGTCCGGAATCCCCTCAGTTCATATTGAGTGGAGGCAATCAAACAAATGTGTGGTGGATTAAAGGGAACTGTATTAATCAACTGCATTAAGGCAACTGTAATTAAAAATAATAATTGGAGCTGAAAGAGGGGGTAAAAATTTGGAAACAAAGCATAAAAACTATTGTATTTTCTGACATCTGAGTGTGTTCATCATTTGGGTGTTTATAGTAACTCTTCTCCTCTGTGCAGAGTGTTGCGTGGTTTGGGAAGATCATGCTGAGCTTTGTTAAGAGCCAGTTGTGCCTGGTTTTCTCCACCTGCATCGCTCCTTATCTCTTCCCCTACTTCATCCCCATCTACGGAGACGGGCTGCCGCGCAGGTGGGGGCATATTCTTGTGGTTTTGTAAAGTGAATTCCTCAAGATTATATTAAAATACAGAAGTTCCAGCTTTTTGACAGAAAAATACAAAAAAATGAGCTGGAGCTCAAGACTGTTGCACCTGTACATCATAGTTTTTTATTTCTGCTGTGTGTTGTCAGGTGGCTTCATGCCTACGAGAGCGCCGTCTCCTTCCACTTCAGCAATTACTTTGTTAGCTACCTGAGCGAGACCACGATGGTTCTAGCTGGAGCCGGCTTCTCTGAGCAGAAGGACCACCTGAAATGGTCAGTCAAATCATTTTCTCTCTTTTCCTCTCCCCTCCATCATTCTCTCGCTTCCTCCTCACACCACACAAATGCCTCTCTGTGGAATTCTCCAGTTCCCTGGTAATGAGCTGCAATTAATGCTTCCGGTGAACACTACGCCTCCTGCATCACAATCAGTCAGCGCTTAACAAAGCGCAGTCCGTTTGTTTTCTGCGAGCGGCTTTGCACACCGCAGGGATCTTCTTCTAAAGCATAATTAATCACCATACAGCTACTAATAATAAGAATGAATAACTAGCTGCAAAACATCAACCATTCTTATGTGGCTGCGAGGTAGAGAAGACGTGCAGTTCCAATCTGGTCTGTATGCACGAAAAAGTATCTCACGCCTACGAGAAAGTATCACACGTTCACCAGAAAGTACCGTGCATCAAGGAGAAAGTATCTCACGCGTACGAGATGTCACACGTTCATGAGAAAGTATCACACGCTCACGATAAAGTACCGCACCTTCAGGAGAAAGTACAGCACGTCAAGGAGAAAGTATCACACCCTCACGAGAAAGTACTGCACTCCTACAAGAAAGTATAGCATGTTCATGAGAAAGTACCGCAGTTCTGTGAGAAAATACCACACTTCCTCGAGAAAGTATTGCACACCCACATGGAATCGTGTCATGTGTATGTGATATTTTTGCATGTGAAACCCACTTGTTTCTCCCTTGTCCCATTAAGGGCTCCATAAATTGCAGTATAGCATGTATTTATTAGAAAAATGGAACACCTTACAGTTCAATAATCTTGCATTCTCTAATTTTAGGGATGTAACAGTTGCCAGACCTCTGAATGTGGAATTTCCCCGATCCATGGTGGAAGTGGTCACCTCCTGGAATCTGCCCATGTCTCGCTGGCTCAACAAATGTACGAGATTCAGTTCCATTTGCTTTATAAGCATCACTTAACCTGTGTCCATGATGGAGATGAAAATTTTTCATATAAAGTCTCTTATTTTAATGTGTGTTTGTTCTTGTCATATTTTCACAGACGTCTTTAAAAGTGCTCTGAAACTGGGCACGTTTCCTGCCATCCTGGTGACCTACACGGCCAGCGCCTTGCTGCACGTGAGTACCACATCACCTCTCAAATACCGTTCCACACTGCAAATAAAAAACTACACATTTTAGAGAGACGCATGTTTGAGCTTGTCACTGAACTGCCGCTGGCCAGTTAATCAAAACCAACATTCAGAACCTCTGATTAACTTAATCTTGGCTGTGATGATAATCTCAATTATTTTTCAAATTCTATTAAAATTCTATTGTATTAAAAAAGAATTACGTTCTTACTGTCCCTTAAAAACATAGTAAGATAAGATACCTTGATTTGTCCCTCTACACGTACAATGAGACGTTTGGAACGTTGTTGAAGTCTTGAATTAATAATAAATGAAGAAAGGTTTAAAAAATAGAATAAAAAGAATAAAAAGGGAACATGGCATGTAGAATATTGAGAATATTGCCCATAGGAATGTTAGAATATTTAGCAAGGGTGCATTGTTAAATATGAAATATTGTTGAATATAAAATATGGATAATTCACATGAGAAACAGAATATTGCACATGAATGTGTGTATCAGGAGTGTTGCAGAATAATGACTGTAGTTTAACACCTGCAGCAAGTTTGCATGTAGCGCCTCCTACAGGTGGATGTAGGAAGGTGCACGAGCTTCAGCACTAGTGTAAAGGTGGTGTTCTCCTCTGCAGGGTCTCAGCTTTCACCTGGGTGCCGTGCTGCTATCTCTGGGCTTAATCACCTACGTGGAACACGGTTAACGTCCACCTCACACACCAACACACACATCTCATAGCAAATGTGCTGATCTTCCCTCTGACTGCTTTTTATTTACTTCCCTCAGTTCTGAGGAGGAGACTTGCGGCCATCTTCAGTGCCTGCATCCTGTCCAAGAGCTGCCCCAGCGACTGCCAGCATCACAACAAAAAGGTAGAACGAATATATGCGTTAGATGTGTGTCAGAATCACAAACAGAAACGCAGGTGGCGCAAAGGAGAGCGTGAGCAGTGTAGCCACAAAGCAGCAGTGAGAACAAAAACCTGAGAGTTGAGAGAGAAGCAAAGGAAACTATAAAGAAAAAGCTGTTTTATCCATATCCCAAAGACCCAAACTTTGTGTGACTACACTAATCATTTGTTTGCAATTCTTTTTATTTTTGAGAATATATTTTCTTTAATTTGCTGGAATTTATTCTCTCTCAAATTCTTACATTTGTTTGATACATGGCACAGTTTTGGCACAAGTTTGATTCCATGCAGATCTTAATGGCCACCTTTAAGAAACATATATATCAAATATTTTCAAATATATATCAGGTATTTTAACACCCCAACCCATTTCCAGAACCACACATTTATTTGTTATATCTAGATAAAATTAAAAAATATTTTTAAAGTTGCCGTTAAATGTACTTTCAACATATTTTCCCAAAATGGTCTCTCTGCCCAAAAATGGCTTTAAAAGTTGACCAGCTTCCTGAAAGAAATAATACAACTCTTTACATTTAGTTAATTCAAGGGTGACCTTATTGTCATCTCACCATACACAATATACAGAGAGATGAAATGATGAAGCTCATAAAATAATACTTAATGTATGCAATATATGACATGATACAAGATATGTGCAGTATTGATTAAAACTATATTAAATACACTTTAAATCTACAATATACAGTGGTATGATCAGCAGCATGATTCACAGTTTAAGATAATGTACGTATATATCACAGGTTTTGAGAATGCACCGTATATGTGACATCATTTTTATCAATGAGAAAGATCCAAACTTTGGGAACTTTTGATGAAATTGGGAGTTGTTTGTATAGGATAAGTGGTTTATTTTCTGTTTGGAGTTTTATGCAGCTCAAGTTTAAGATTCCAGAGGCAGACTTATTAAAATCAAGTGTTCTGTGCGACTTTTCCTTTCTCTATGGTTTCTTTGTGTGTTATTTCTTCAGGCTTTGTGGGTTTATGGGATTAACCTGTTCTTCAGTGCTCTGTCCATTTTTCACCTGACGTATTTGGGCTCCCTCTTCGACCTGGATGCAGAGGATGAAAAGGTTCTTTCTTGTTTTGTTTTCTGTTAAGCATTAAAAGGAGAAAGACTTTCCTGGGCGACCCAGCATAACCTGCTGATATAAGATATTAACATGTCCATCTTTTATTGTTTTATATGTAATTAATTAAACCAATAACCAGTGCTCCATGGATAAATGTTGAATAACATTCCAGTGTGTTTGAGCAAATTTCCTCTTTCCTCTTCAGGTTTCCATGGCTAGTCACACCATTCAGAAGTGGTCAGAGCTGAATTGGGCCAGCCACTGGGTGATGTTAGGATGCTGGCTCTTTTACTGGCTCATTTAATGTCGAGTGGAAATGAAATGTGGATCATTTTGGGGATGGATCTTAAATACGTTGGACACTAGCTATGACAAACTCAAAAGCAGCTACTGCTCTTCCAAGTGTTCTTACGATGCAGAGATGCTGTGATCTACACCGTTACTGCATTCACACTTTATACTTCTACTTTTATACAAATACATATTTTTTCTCCCCTGTACTGTATAATGTCGACCTAACACATTAGTAAAAATTCTAATTTTGTTATATTTTTTATTTTACCAAAACAGCATAGATTTATAGCATTAAACTTAGCAGTGTTAAGATATATTTATTGTTTTCTAATAAAATGTACTACATGGTTCACATGATGCTTTTTATGTTGTCTTTTACACGGTTGCACACTGCAGTTTAATAGACATGAGAATATTACTGCATGCACATTGAATAGACATTGTTTAGTATTTTTGCATTTCTTTTGGCGCCATATATTTGTACATTTTTATGATAGCCTAGATCATTTATTCATTCACTATCTGAACAGCTTAATCCCAACATTCCTTTAATCTGTACTTAATTTACTTGCACAGTGCAAGGGGTGAATGGGGTTCATGTTTTCTTATAAAATTTGCAGGTGGTATAGAGCATGTGTATAATATTTGGGATAGGGTTATTTAGTGTTGTGGGATGTATTTTGTACATTACATTTACATTTACATTTACAGTATTTAGCAGACGCTCTTATCCAGAGCGACTTACAACAGTGCTTTGTAGTCCACAACTGTTCCTAGATCCATAAGCTATGTCGACATCTGTAGTTAAACCAAATTACCACAGACTAAGTTTTATACTTTAACGAAAAAAAAATGGGTTAGAGGAAAGAAGTTCAGACAGACACACGTTAGTGGTTTTTTTTTTTTTTTTTTTTTTTTTTTAATAAAAGGATTACATAAAAGGTAAATTAGTCCCCTAGATACTCTTTGAAGAGGTGTGTCTTCAGACGACGTTTGAAGACAGCAAGGGACTCAGCCGTTCTAACGGCAAGCGGAAGTTGGTTCCACCACTGAGGAGCCAGCACTGCAAAGAGTTTCGATGCATGTTTTCCTCTTCTCTTAAGTAGAGGTGGTTCCAAACGAGCAGCAGTTGATGCTCTCAGAGGACGAGAAGTGACACGTTGTTTAATAAGTGTTGTACATATTTGTAGAAATTGTATTGTAGCAGACAATTATACCGACAGACGTCACATCTTTGTCCAGTGAATCGATATCGCGGTGCCAAGAAGAAACCTGGGTTTTACGGTCAGTTTGAAGATCAGTCCTGGACTACAAAGCACGGTTGTACGTTGCTCTGGATAAGAGTGTCTACTAAATGCTGTAAATGTAAATGATGCGTCGAGGTATCGCTTCGAATCAAATCGTTGACATGATAATGGTAATAGAATCGAATCGTGAGACCAGTGAAGGTTCACGCTTCTGAGGAGTAGGACGACATCTCGCCCCTCCCCCTTTTATATGAGGGCGGGGCGTGCACGTTAAATCTCGCGAGATCCGGGGCTTCTCCTCACTACGTAATGTGCCGTGCTGCTTATGGCGGCGCTGGTGACAGTGCTGAAAGCTGTTGGGGTGAGTTTTATCGCGTTTGTCTAGTTCAGTTTACCGTGTAAGGGCGGTAACGCGGGCGCAGTCTTCCCCGTGTGCGTCGTGTGTGATTTTGGGGCGGTGTGGCTGGAGGTTTTGGCTGTTATTCTCGCGTGTGTGGCGGGGGGGGGGGGTGAGCAGGCCTGGGTGTGGGCAGCTGTTCCACAGCGCCGCTAGCGCTTTAGCCGCTTAGCTCCCGGACAACCTGAGCCGAGAACTCCGGGCTAACCTAGCGAGACGCCCGGCCTTGGGCCGAATAAAGGGGAGGGGGGGACGTGCATACGCTCGGCGTTGTTGCATTTTAAACCGATGTCATGTTCTTAACGTGAGGGATTTAGTAGATGAAGGAGGAGAAAGGTTTGAAGCTTGCATCACCAACGTGGCTTGCGTGTGCTAACCTGGACGAGAACCGTTAGCAGCTAGCTGGCTAAGTACGCCGTTTTATTTCGCCTTTTAATAAAAGGTGCTAGCTAGCACGCTAACGTTAGCTTTTCTCAGGCGGCTCGTGTTCCTCTGGTTTCTTTGTGTTCAACCAAATGACTTTTTTTTGGCGTTTTCTTGGTGTTATCATTAACATAAAAGGTTGTTATTGTGACACGCAGCAAAACTCATGAGATGGAGCCGAGCTGATCTTTATGGGAAGACAGAGTGGTTGTGTTCTCATTTGATTCAATATGGGACTGTTAATCCATATATTGGTCAGTTTAAACTAGAAAATGTTCAAAAGCATGTAGTTTGAAACATCATTATTTTGGCCCGTTGTTTATTGAGGTTTGCGCGATTTATTGTATCAGCACCGCTTCAAGCGCATGCGCCACAGTTACGACGTCGGATGTGCGACGTCAAAGTTTATTATAATTAGTATATAAACCGCGTCACAATATTACCTTTTCTGTTTCTTGGCAAAACTCAGTCGGTTCTCATTTTACACGACTTATCCACAAAGGTAGGTATGATGCAATATAGAATGAATTAAGAACCATTAAACCCAAGAGTTCTTAATGCAAGGCTGCATTACTACATGGGGTGTTGGATAAGGTTCAAGAATTTACATGCAAAAACATTTTGTTTTCCTTTGAAATCGTCCTAGAAGATGTCAGTTTCCCAAAATAGAGCTGTTCTAATACTGTATATTCAATTGCAGTATCTGTTTTAAGATTTGGGATAGTTATACAAGTACATGTAGTGAAATGTATGGTCAATGATCCTGAGACTGAATAAAAAATAAAATGTAGAAATTTACATTATAAGAATCTTAATTAAAAGCTAAAGCATAAGAATAAAATAGGAAAAAATCTTAGGGTTTATACTATAGGCAGTAACTGTACATGTGTGTTAGGAGAGGAAACTATATGTAGCAATGAACAAATACACATACAATTCTTTAAGGCAGATGGGTGATATAAGCATAAAGAAAAGTACATTTTCCCCAGTATTTTTGACATACAAGGTCCAGTAGGAAAGCCCCTTTTCTCCTCAGCATTGTGTTGCCCCATAAACTCTGAATTTGCTTCTTGTTAAGACATGCATCAGTTGATTGCATTAGAGTAGTAAATGTGACCTGTGAAGCTGGATTACTTTGGAGTTTGTGGATTGGTTAATTAATTAAACCTGGGGAAGTGGCTTGGCAATGGCTCCAAATGACCAACAACAACTGTCGTTTTATTTTGCTCACATCTGTGCAGTTGCAGGTAGAAAGTGGAGTATGCTGGGCTTTTTATGGCTTCTTTGTCTGAGCACTTGTTTGCTTTCAAGGAATTTGTTTTGGCAGTTAAGAAAAAAATGCGGGCCTTAAAGATTGCGACTAAGAAAGAAGTGGGGTAAGGGTAATGGAAAAATATAGGGGCAGAAGAGGAGAGAAATCAAATCGGGATGAGTTGGGGGTATAAGTAAGGTGTTTATTCAGGATCAAATGCATAGTTATAGACAAGTAAAACATGTAACATCCCTAAGACTATGCAAATTAAACTAAAATTCAGCTGATTAAGTTAAACTTGCTTTTAGTTATGGGTAAAATATTTTTTTGACAATGTTGTAAAATACTGCATACTGTAAAGTTATTACATGTGTTAATCAGATAATGAAAGGCGTTTGCAAATAAATAGAAATGAACAGATTTAGTTTAAATAAACGTTTTAATAAACTTATCTAAAAAGTAAATTGAAAAAATATATAAAGGTTTCTCCAAATAAGCCTGAATACTGTAAATAATCTGTACGTGTGCATGTTATGGGATAACTGGACATGATATGTAAAGGCAGTGAAAGTAGATTTAAAAAGATAACGTAAATGTGTTTACGAGAAGCTAAATGTAAAGGCATAGAAAAATGTTTCCCAGACTTAATATTAATACTGTGAACAGTAACTATACGTGTGCAGCAGAAGTCTGCCAACTTGTCTTTATTCTTGGTTAAATTTATAAGTATTTCTTTGTAATTTAGCGCTGTGTTTAAAGCAGACATGACTCCCCCTCCCTTCCCCAGGTGTGCGATATAAGACACTTAATATAGATGAGCGATGTTCCAATAAACACGGCTTCCAAACAACACGTGTTGCGACATCACTGGCCTATATTAAGCGTCTTAGACGGCTCTGAAGGCCTGATATGTGATAAGGCAGCACTAAAACGTAATGTAAAGGAGGTAGGTCAGCCAGGATAACCACAGTTGTTGTTGAGTGCTTGATTTGGGCTTCGATCCATAAATACACATGTGAGTGGAGGATTCCAGAGAGAGCAGGGGAGAGGTGTTGGTCAGGCGCACTGGGCCATTTGGTCAGCTGCCCCTCATCATGTGGGCACATTGGGCCAGCTGAGGAAATTTTATTTTTAGTGCCGGTCAGGCTTTGGGTAAAGACCTTGAAGTCACACAAAGGAGACGGGGAAGGTCTGTCCATTTTCATCAAGACGTTTTTGTCCCTTTCCCATCAGTCGTATGATAAACAGAGGTTCAGTGTGAGCGTGTATAATAAACACTAAACGTAAAATATGAACGAACAAGACATCGTTAGCTGCCCACTGCTCCTTCATGGAAAGGTCAAATGTGAAGGTCACATTTGTATGCCCTGCACTGTGATCACAATGACAATCACTCACTTTCACTTTTCACTGTAGTTTTTCTGCACTTAAGTGCTGTTGCAATATTTGCACATATTGATTTCCTCATGTAACTAAAATTGTGCATTTTTCTCCTCACATTCACCTAGTTTATGGTTTATATTTATAGTTTGTTTATTTATATCTGTATATTCTATGTTCATTCTTTGTACATTGTAGAAACTGGAGTCATGTCTTGTCTATATGTATACTTGTGTATAGCTGAATGACCACATTTACATCTCAATTGAACTTGAGGTTCTTTGAGAGTTTAGTAAAAGTGAAATATATATAATCCATTGAGAACTAAGAAAAGGCATGGTTTAACTGCTTTTTAACAACCCTAAGAGGCATGAGGAATATCCAAGGCTGTTCCAAATCGTTGGTGCATAAAAACAAAGCTACTTGTATTTGATTAAAGGAATGTTTGGTGAGCAGGCGCTCTTAAAGAGCTGGTTTGAATGGCCATTTTAACTTTAATTGCTAATAATAAAGCTTTCTTAAAATCACCGCTTGCCTATTTCTTTTAGAATTGTAGTTTTGCTAAAACAGGGCTCACTTCTTGTAATTTCCTGTTCTTTTGTGAGTTTCTCATTATTCAAAAATATATATCAAAACTGACAAAGAAACTTAACCTAGAACCTAACCTTAATTTTTAGTTTTTCTCAGTTTGTATGTGTGAAATGCACCCATAAAGCAGTCACATGCCTCTGGTCTGTCTGACTTGAAGCTTAGGACCATTATTCCATAATTCTGATTAAGATTAAAGTTGAAAGTAAAGCTGTCTATCTGAAGCCATATTGCTCATCTGTAATATTGGCCAGTGCTTATTTTCATCTCATTTTAGAGGAGTCCCTGCACATAGTGTTGGTGTTGGATCATGATGAGGCTTAATGACGATGTGATCAGAATAGATTGGTGGCACATCACAGGGATTTGTGTAGTTTGTTTTAGCGGGATGAGTTTCATCCATCACACCGTAATCTTTTAGTGGTGTTTGAGTGAATTTATCGAGATGGTTTTGTGTACCCTTGTTTTAATCCCTGTCTTGTCTGCTTCTTTCAACAGTATGAAGTGTAAAAGAACTGATTTTTGTACCATCTGAAACTCCTACTTCAAGTTCAGATCACTCAGAAGAAACCAATCAGAGAAAACCAAAAGTGAACGTCCCCACTGAAAACGACTCATTAGTGCAACCTACTTTGAAGAAAAGACAAGACGGAACTTCACTGTTAACGGAAAAACCACGCCGCCAATCGTAACAGCAACCAAACCCAGCAACCAAAGAGCTTTTGGAAACGAACTTGGCCGAAGCAACCGACCGCTGACGTTTAACTGCGAAGACGACACTTGATCTGAGACAAGAAGTTTGTGCCTACTCAACAGCTTTGACAAAGCACACGTCCCAACGCTGCTCCAAGCCCTACTCATCCTCACCGCACCCCTGCCTCCACTGGGGTGCAGAGAGGGCTGCTGTCTGCTAGATTTACCTGTCCCCCTCACTCATCTGTGTCCAACCCTCCTCTTCCTCCTCCTGTCTCTTGTGCTATTCATCTAGTCCTCAGCAGTGTTCTGACACCTGCACTTTGCCTTTTAATTTCTTGCTCCTCTTTTTAGTCTTGTTTTTCTGTTTTCTTCCCCCTTTTCTTTTTGGGTCTATATATATATTTTTTTTATTAGAAAGTGTGGCAGAAATCTGAAGTAAACAAGTTTGTACGTGCTTAAGAACAAAAGTGTAGAACACCGGTTCAGTGTTTGAGGGTTCCAGTCAGAAACTGCTTTCCAGGATATCTAGACACGGTAAGTGAGCACTTTTGTGAGTCTTGTTCATGATTGTCATTTTTGTTGATTTTACAATAAGTACTGTACACTCTGGAGTTGTGATTTGTGGAATTTACTTGGAGAGACAGGGGTGAAAAGCTCAGACCAGTGGCATCTTCAAATAAACAGATCTAGTTTATTTAGTACTAGTCTTCTTGCTTCAGGGTATGATGCTTGGAGCAAGGCTGCTACACAGAACAGACTTCACAAAATAACTTTCTTCAATGACTAATTTGATGCGTTTACACACATTTGCCATTCTCTTGTGGTTCTGTACAGCAGCATGAGAAGTCTAGCAGTTGTCGGATTGTTGCAAATGCTTCATTTTGATTGGGGTATAGCTTAATAACAGGAGGGGGGCACCACTGTGACCCTGCAGTTTCCAAAGATCAGATGTGATGCTGATGATCGACCGCTGTTGCTGAAAACTGCCATGAGTCAAGTTGGCTCTGCCCATTAATGTTTGATGAAAAACGTCTAGTCTGGTCTAGTTTGTGTTGGGGTTGTCCACTTCCAGAATAGCACCAAGTGGTTCAGAAAGTTGCTTAATTCAGGCAGTGTTTGATTTGCTCAAAGGCAGACTAACTTGCATCCTGTTATCAGGATGTAACCTAAATGTATCACTTGATCAGGTCTGTACAGACCGTCACAGTCGAGTCCCAACACGTTTTTGATCTCGTCAGAGTATCTTCGCTTCACAAGTATTAGATTATTTCAAGTAGGGTCTTAGATGAACCCTCACTATGCCCTTTTTGTAATGGGCCTCATTAAAGTACTTGACTAATACTGCTTTTTCAGTCAATTTTGATACAGATGATTTCTAGTTAACAAGGACGATAATCTATATTTGGCACTGATATGCAAAAGAAAATCTGTGTTAAAATTGAGTTTTGCAAACACCAAGCTCAGCTGAAACTCTTCTCTCTCCTTCTCTTCTTCTCTGAGCTTCACGCTGTGCTCGTTTGTGAGTGTAGTGTGAGTAACAACAGACTTCAGCGTTGATTGGCTACTTCTTGTGTGACATCTAGCCTATCAGACTTGCATGCAGGACATTAAATGAAGCAGTGAGTCGAGAGCAAATGGTGCAGAGAGAAGAGACGGCAGTGAGCCACAGTAGCGCACCTTGTAATGACTTTGTGATTTGTCAAAATTAAACACCGATACTCATAATCAGCAAAATGCTTAATATCGGCCCCCGATAATAGATGTTAAGCTTGTTTAGGTTGTTTTGTAAAACTCTTATTTCTAATTTTGTTTTATCATGCCTGCCTTGGCCTTAAAATAGCCATAGTTGCTAATATGGCATTCGAATCAAATAAGCAAAAATTACATTATTTCCTTTCCCTGCATAAAAACATGTTTGGGGCAATCACTGTACACTATCACATGCCCTGTGTTCTTAGGACTGATTTGATCTTTCCTTCAGAAGTGCTTGTAGAGTTTGTTTCCCAACTTGAGTCATACGATGTTCTACAGCGTTTGAGATAAAGCTCTGTCAGTAGAGGAGTTTTTGTCTAGTAGTGACTCTCATTGTTTTTATATCAGTATCAAAGCTGATAAAAACCCTTTGTATTCATATTAGTAATAGTAAGGTTGGAGTAGAATAATCCAAACACACGTCCTGACCTTTTGTACTCAATGTTTGGCTAGTTTGCTGTTGGTTTAGTCTGTCACTCATTGATGGCACAGGAAAGGAAAACTTGGGCAAAGGTTCACTTCCACACAGAGTGATTACAAGTAAAAATCCCATCCTGTTTTAGCTGGTGTGAGACATGACTTGAATAAGGGTAACAGCTGAATATAGTAAAAATCTAATCTTCCTTTTGGAATTGATGCTTTTTGTTGCGAATCATTTTTGATCCCGGTTAGTATTTCAGCTTAAATCCCGTTTGTTGGAACACACCTGCAGCTCAGGTATGCTGTGAACACATTTGTAGGTAAATAAGTCAGGAATTTAGTTTCGTCCTCTTGCTCACTTGGCTTGACGGTTGTGTTTTTGCCCCAACGCATACACACCTAAAAGCCAAGGCCTTGATTTTAACCCTCACTGTGCAGCTTCGCTCACTGGCTCTTCTTGTTGCCTTTTTCCTTTTTGTTTTGTTAAATTCCTCCCCACCACCCCTCTTTTCCTCTTCACCTTTGCAGAAATCCAGAGGTGTGTGCCAGCTTGGCATTTAAAGAGAAGTTTAAGGGCAAAAGGCCTGATACAGTAGTAAGCGTTGAAGAAAAGCCACGCGGGTGTGCCAAGTTGGGCCAGGCCAAGTTGTATGGGGGAAATAATGGGCAGTCCCTGGAAAGGCTTTGTAGAGTTTAGCTTGCCTGCGTCGCCTCCCGCTGCGTTCGTTAGTGCTGACCTGAGCAGCTCGTCCCCCGTCGGCCTCAGCCTGTCTCCGTACGGCCGATCCGTAAGTGCCTCACCCACCGCCTGCCCGTCGCCACGTCGCCTCTCCCTCGTCCTTCCATCCAGCTCTTCACCATGTTCCCGTCCTGATCACACCCTTCCTCCTCTCCATCACCTCACCTCCCCACCGGAAGGGATGCACCGATACAATACATATATCTGATATCCGATACTGCCTCAAACAGCTATCTATTCTATTAAATAGTTAGTGTTAGTAGGTTTGTACACTGGGTACTGCGTGTGCAGCGGTACTGCAGTAAAGCTGGTTTAAAGTGGCTTCACGACTGTATCCTTTTCATGACTAAATGCAGCATTTTAAACAAGATGCTTGGTAGAGTGGTACAGTTGTCTTAATGTTCCACATTGGTTTGATTTTGGTGCTAAACCAAGCTACCAATTCCAACATTATGATGGGAGCAGAACAAGCAAGACAACACACTACAAGCCCAAAAGTTGATCAAATCACACCATTCTACTAGTTCTAGTTTAATGTGCTTAACTACACCAGGCCTTTCTGGAGATCTCACTGTTCCTGATGCTTTTAGTGCTGCAGTGTTAGGGAGCGTCACCAAATTACACATCCATTATGCAGAGTCTCCTCAGTTTCCCTCACAGAGAAATATACAGATTATTAATTAAATGCTGCTGTCGAATCAGTACTCTGGCTCAGCTGCAAAGCACAGCTCTCGGTATCGCAGCTGATAAAGTTGTATCGGTGCATCTCTACCCACCATCACACTCAGAGACTAGCTTCAGCTCCGAGACGGTCAGAGAGGTGGCAGGCAAGGCCAGGGACGAGGCTTTTGAAGAGCAATTTGAAGTCTTTTTTGCAGATTTTGTAAAGATGCTCACTTCCTTTTTTGCCATAGGCTAAAGATTTCACAATTCTTGTAAAATGCAGCGTGTGCCTTTTTTCCATTGGTCTACCTGCCAGTGTATGACAAATTGGAGCAGGCTATTGATTAAATGTTTGCATGGTAATTTTACTCATGAGTAAGGACGGGTGTGGTTAAGATTGTAACGGTACTGTTACTCTTAGTGGTACTGCTCATCAGTCTAGTACTGAATTGGTGTTCTTATTGGTACTGATAAACTGTGGCACCATGACTCAAGTTGGCTCGAGTTGCATGTCACCGTGCTGACAAATCCTCACTTTTCAATTCTTGTAAAAATAGTTTTTTTATTAATGTGCATCCTCCAGATTGCTACGTGATCTGCAGCTGAAAATTGGGGAATTTATTTTTTGAATGACAGTCAGCCTGCTTTTAACAGCTGTGGGGATGGTGTGTGAAGTAGAAGCTTGGCTGGGGAAGACTACATTTCTCCCTCTGAATGTGGTGGATATTTGCTAAATGTTTGTAGGCAGACTGCAGTGAGCACTACTTGTGTCGACTCCAGCCAAGTACAGCCCCCACTCAAGTGTTTTAATTCTCTCTACCATCACTGAGCCAGAGAGAGATCAGTCTCTTCTGGATATGTCGGATTGTAACAGAAGTGGTCAGATCAGATGTCTAGTTTCTGCATTTCTCCAGTGTTGAGCAGTACCGGTAATATCAGCACTTATGCATTATTTCAAGGTTAACCTGGTTAACACAGAGTCTTGGTGCCCATCCCTACTCATGTGTAACGTATGTATGTGCTAGTTGTTCCCCCTTGTAATTTTATAACATGCAGCAGTCATCATGACATTCCCTAATTACCGCAGATTGCATCCTAGTAGATGGTGCTAAGCAGTTTATTTTTCCTTTGGAGCATTTGGTTTAAATCCGACTCTCAGGTTGTATTTCTTGGTTTTCTTCCGAATGACTTCGGTGGTCAAGGCTGGTCCGTCTCCCTTTTCATATAACTGACCATTTGTCATTGCTGTGTTATAGCCGTGCCTCATCAGATCTGTCTTAACCAATGCCTTTATAAAACACAATTTAATGAGCGTTCTGGTTAACAGTTTATCATTGCTCTTGTCATGATGATCCCAATGTCACTCTGTTTAGCCGGTCTTCCTAAATCTGATGGCCGTGCACCTAAAATAGTGTTCACATCCACATAGTTACTGTAGCGTTCATTCATGTCCTCCTGTTTTTGCAAAGGGGCATTTAAGGTTTCAGCCATGGTGAGAGATGAACTGTGTGGTGTCCATCCAGCTTTCCCTGTGTTTGGCATGGGTTTCACAGGTTCCAGATGCTTCCGTGACTTTTCCAAGTCTGTAATGCTGATGCTGAGCTCTTTCGCCCAATCTGTCTGACTCGGGACTTTTTAGAGGAACATGTTTAGAAGTGGAGGTGGTGTTGCAGAGGTTTAACCCTGTGTGGATCTTAAGTTTGAATCTCAGGAACCACAGTTGAGCCCCAGACTAAAAGCCTTAACCCCAAGTTGCTTTAGCGATACTGTCACTGTAGACTATTGAGTACCTTTCCACGTCTCTCCCAGCGCCCTCCAGGCTTAAGCCCTCGCCTGAAGATGGATAATGCATACGCTGACGCTCCTCCCACCTCCAGTTTCAGTCAGCCAATCCCTCGCTCCGCCTCCCTTTCCTGCCACACATCTCGTGCGGCAAGTGGTAAAAGGCAGAAGCGTGCCACGGTGTACCCCAGATCTGTAAGTGGGGCATGTTGAAGCAGTGCAGTGGCCAGCATTTAATCACGTCTAACTGCATGTTTTTGATACTTGGCACTTACTGAAAGTTAACCTGTAGATGCATAGCGTTGTTTGAGGAATTTGGTTTGTTTCTGCAACTTGAGATGCCTCATTGGTTTGGCGCCAAGATTTTTATTATCTCTTGGTAAGGAACTAGGGCTTAAAAAATGACCAATTGACAATCTTGCCCATGCCATTATTTTGATTGTAAAATTTAAGGTTTTAATATTGATGTCCCCTTTAAAACATACTAACGCACGTGTTGTGTGACTCCACCCTGTGCAGTCTGTAACTGCTTGTTACTAGTTGTGATGTTCACTCTTTCATTAGGAACAAATCTCCCAGCTTTAACAGTCAAACATATTTACTAGAGGTTGATTGATATTGGTTTTTCAGGGCTGATATCGATTTTGATTATTGCTAGTTAATGGGGCGATGACCGATACTTGCAACAGATGTGCAAAAAAATCTCTTTTTACAAACACTAACACAACTTTAAGTAACTTAATTGTTTGCATTATTTTACTTATACCGATAATCGGCAAAATGCTTTATATTTGCCCCTAAAATAATCAGCCCGGCCAATAATCAGTTAACCCTTAATATTTACAGGTCAAACTCGGCCAGTGACCTATGAGGGGGGGAAAACCAAACTCCAAAAACCAAATTCCACCTTATCAGTAACTGGGGTAAAATGGTCCTTTAATCATGATACTGATTTGAGTTCATATCGCCCAGCCCTATAACAAATTTGAACTCTTTGGTTGAGATTCTACGGCTGGTGAATTACAGCTCGATCTGGAGGTGGCTTTGTGGCTGCACTCGTTTATGCCCCCAGGAGGTTGTAGGTCCAAATACAGACCTATCCTTCTCCCTGAACTTTCAACCATAGCCCCTAATCCCGAATTGCATGAGGGAGAGTGTAAGTGAAGTTAGGAAACGTAAGTGGGTCTAGAGAAGAGTGTTTAAGACGTGTTGAAGCACGGAGTTGGAGTAAAACAGCCTTTGGTGTGGTTTACTTATTCAGTAAAGGTGTAACCCCTCTTAACCTAATTGATCAAGTCTCTACTGACCTGGTTTGGGTTTTAGAATACATGAGCAGCAAAAATCTCACAATGTAAGTAGTAAACGAACCTAATACGCATGCCAAACACGCCAGGGGAAATCATCTCGTCTCATTTTAAGATTTTATTTTTTTTCCGCTTAAGGCATCCAGAGATTCCACCCTCCCACGCTGGACTCCTGAACTTAACACAGTCATCATTTTTCCCTGCTACAGATGAGTTTTGATCCAAGCCTGCTGCACAGCAACGGTTTTGCCAATGGCACGGGAGTTGGAATCCGTGAGACGGGCGTGGTGGAGAAGCTGCTCACCTCCTATGGCTTCATCCAGTGCTCTGAGAGGCAGGCTCGCCTCTTCTTCCACTGCTCCCAGTACAACGGCAACCTACAGGAGCTCAAGATCGGAGGTGAGGGAGAAGAGGATGTTGAAAAGATGAAATGCTCAAACGTGTGTACTGGGCAGCTTTTAAAATGTCTCTGCTGTGATTCCAGTTAATCAAGCAGACGTTGGCACACCCTAAAGACTGTGTTTGCATAAGATACAGAATGCCTCTGATTAGAACCTGACCAATTGATCTGTTGATATGGAATAATTGCACAGTCAAACAAATATTTATTGTAGGGATGCGTGATCAGATTTGAATCGGCCGATACGTGCTTTAAAAAAATAAAATAAAATCAGGCTGATGCTTAGATTTGCTCGATATTTTATGACGCATTTATTGTACGTGGGAAAGGTATGTATGCTTGTGCCAGGCATGTCCAAAGTCTGAAGTGGGATTTTATACGGCCCAAAGTGTATGTCTTAAAATGTATGGTGTTATATTGTGCCAAAATTCTGAGCATGCAATAAAATCTCTTGTCCTTACTCGCTTGACTCTCCCTGCACTTGTGCTCCACTCTGCAACAATTCCCATATCATGCGTCCCTAGTTTGTGTTAATGCTTTTTACTGCACAAAGAAACATGTCTAAATCATTCAATAAGTGAAGTAGACAGGATCTCAGAATGCTCAACAAGCAAGAACACACAATGGCAATGGTTTTATTAATAAATTAACTTTATTTAATGGACATTTATCATGGAAGGTAGATGGCTTGATGTTAATAACGAGTGCGTTTAGCAGCGACAAGAACTTTTCCGACTAATGATAATTAAACCAACCTGTTATACCTACAACATGAATAATAATCTACAGGGTGGTTTTTGTCTCGTCTCGGGTGTGACCTCTGTGTGGCCTCTTTCAGATGATGTGGAGTTTGAGGTGTCGTCCGACAAGCGCACAGGCAAGCCCATTGCGGTGAAGCTGGTAAAGATCAAGGCCGAGGTGTTGCCCGAAGAGCGAATCTCAGGGCAGGTGGGGCCTGACTTGCACGCCTCTCCCTTTAGAATGCTGCATGGTTTTATTCATCCAGTTAAGGAACACATTTTCTCTTGGTTGTCTTTTTGTCCTCGTCTCATTGTTGTCACTTTTCTTTGTGGGTTGGGCTGTGGGGATTTAAGCTCATTTTAAACTCCTTTGATCTGACCATGTGTAAAGATATAGCAGTGCTATTGCTCTGAATAATGAAACCCGGTTAAAAGACATGACAAGCTTTTTGTGGGGGTTTAAAATGGGCTTGAACGTCTTGTCAGTTCTTGTTTGATGTTAGAGGGTTAAGGGTATATGTTTTAAGTTGATTAAAAATGAGCCAGGTCTGTCCATTCCCATGTTTCATGTTTTCTGAGTAGAGTGTGTAGTGACCTCTGGTTTGTGTGTGAGCTCTGGATCATGTTTTGGACCGGTCATTTCTAACCAGCTGTGTTAATCTGCTGTTGTTCAGGTTGTCTCGGCCATCCCTAACCACCTGGATGGGAAGTCTGCTCCGGGTCAGGTGCCCACCGGCAGTGTGTGCTACGAGAGGAACGGGGTATGATGCTTGCTTATTCATCTGATCACTCTAGTCTCTGGCTGTTAACATCTGTAGTTAGGCTTGGTTTTTTGGACCACAAATCATTGCTCTGTATTTGTTTGCCAAGCAGTGACTCAGTATATTGTTGAGTTTTCTGTCAGGTGTTGATTTGTAGGTTGGTCACATGCGAGATGCCACGATTATTAAATCTAGGACAGTAATGTTAGACCCATTTTAAAATTGCTTGTGGCAAAACGTATATGGGGAAAAATATTTCTGAATATCAACCTTCAACAGCTGCAGTTGTTTAAACTATGCACTCACCTATGGCCAGGGGAAGTCAGTGACCAAAGCAGCAGTGATACATGTGGTCAACCTCCCATATGACTTGCCCATACTGCGTCACATGTTGCTAGTGAGCGCTAAATCAAAAACTTATCTCAGCTATATACATGTGTACAAAAAGATGAGAATGTGGATCCAGTTTCTACAGAGTACAAAAACAAGGAGATAATAAAATAAAATCAGCAACTTTAGAGTTTTAACTGTTTCTATTTATTATTTTTGAAATGGTGAACAAAATGACTCGGGACTCAGTGCTCAGTGTGTTTCATGTTCGTATGAGACATGGCACAATACCACTATTTCCGATACTGCTATTTTAAATTTGGATACCTGCCGATACAACACAAATCTGATACAGTCAGAGTCAAGTTTCTGGTTTGTTTGTTTTTTTAAAGCAGTGCTTTAAAAAAGGTCTGAAAACATGACTAAGATTATTCTGTTATTCTTAAGGAAATACCCAAGTACTGCTTTCCTAACTAAAACAATGTAGTAATTCCACACCCATATGCATAGGCTAAATAATTTATAATTAAAATAACATCTGGGTGTGAGGTTAAGTCCCATTTCTGTGCCCTCTTTTCCCCACAGGAGGTGTTCTATTTGACCTACACCCCCGACGATGTGGAGGGCAACATGCATCTGGACACCGGAGACAAAGTCAGCTTTTTCATGGAGACCAACAAGCAGTGAGTCAGAGTTATTTCATGTGAACTTAGCTCCTGACCAGTGTCTCCTAAACGGGAGAAGACTGTTGGAGTGGAAATCTGTTAACACACTGAAGATTTTCATTGGGGTTTAACAATTTAATGCTTTCCCTAAAGTTCATTTTGAATACGTGTCCAGAAAAATACATTTAGACTGTCTGGTAACCCGTTATACTGTGAATAGACAAAATGCACAGACATCTACTGTTATTGCTGCGTGACATGTTACTAGTTTTGATTTTGGTTGTTTATACCACGATTAAAGGCTTTTAAACGTTCCTGGTTACTGTTTACATCAGAATCCTGTTTGGTGATAGAATTAATATTGTGTTTTGTCTTTCAGTACTGGGGCTGTCAGTGCCCGCAACATCGTGTTGGTCAAGAAGAAACAGACAAGGTGCCAAGGAGTGGTTTGTGCCACCAAGGTGTGTCTTAGATTAAATTCATTCATATTTTCCTAATATTTAGCAGATTCACTGTGTTGGAAAGCTTTGGATTATCACTTTTAAACAGTTTACTTTCCCCCTGTAGGAGGCATTTGGCTTCATTGAGAGAGCGGATGTGGTGAAGGAGATTTTCTTCCACTACAGTGAGTTTAAGGGAGACCTGGAGGCGCTGCAGGCAGGAGACGATGTGGAGTTCACCATCAAAGAAAGAAATGCAAGTTTCAACACGTTACTGCTGAAATGTTTTAAAGTTGAACTCATGCCGTGCTGTGACCGGCCCAAAAATGCACAGCTGTTAGGTGATGTGACCAGAACTGTGTTTGTTTCCTGATGTGCAGGGGAAGGAGGTTGCTACAGATGTGCATCTGCTCCCTCAAGGCACAGTTATATTTGAGGATATCAGTATTGAACAGTTTCAAGGAACAGTCACCAAGGTTATCCCCAAAGTTCCTTCCAAGAATCAGGTATCACTTCTGCAGGCCGTGCCACCTCATTTTGCTGTTTTTCCGCAGGTTGATATACTTCAGAGTTTAATGTAAAGTTAGTTCCACGTTGCAGCTTCTTGACACAGACCTGAAAGGGAAGTTCCTCTCAGGTGGACTCATTTTGCTTTCCTCTCCCAGAACGACCCGCTACCTGGCAGAATTAGCGTGAGGATTAACTTTAACGAAAAAGATCTTCCGTTTGGGGAGAAAGACACCAAGTCCAAGGTGACGCTTCTGGAAGGAGACCACGTCCAGTTGAACATTTCCACCGACCGCAGGGACAAGCTGGAGCGTGCCACCAATATTGACATCCTGCCCGACACGTTCCTCTTCACCAAGGAAGCTCGTGAAATGGTACAGCAAAGTTCATCCAAAGCAGGATTTCAGCATTTGAGTTTAGACTGAAACTGTAGTGTCCAGAATAAATATTAACATTAATATCCTAACCGTACCTGAACATCTTAACCAGCCATCTGTAGTGGTATTGTAGTCACGAAGTTATGATTTAAGGAAAGAGCAGAGAGACTTCCACTGGCTGAAGCTAATATCTGATGGTCTAGATTCAAGATTTTTTGTTGCACACATTGCGCGTTTCACCAGATCTTATACATATTTAACAATGATTTGTTCCTAAGATTTAAATAAATATAACATTGTATTAAAATAAGAAAAAAGTAAAAGAATAACGCCCATGTCAGTGCAGTTCTCGGCTGTAGGAAGTTACTTCATTGCTCGTGTGTGTTCTGAATTCTCTACACTCTAAAAAATATTAGAGCCAAAAGTGGTTCTTCACAGTGATGCCATAGAGCAGTGGTTCCCAAACTTTTTTTCTGCAGGGCCCCCCTTTTCTAGATAGAAACATTATTGAGCCCCACCCCATTCAAACTACACAGATTCAGATTCAAACTTTATTTGAAATACAACTCCCTTTTCTATTAAACGGAAAAATGCAATTTCACCACTGTGGGAGAAATAAAGAGCATGTTGAAGTTAACAACCGTCTCCACAAAATGGCTGGGAAAATTAACCAGTTCCCTGTCAAAGAAAAAACTTAAGAGGGTCGTCTCAAGTCTCACACTTTTCAGTGGCTGGTGTGGGCTTGCTTTGTGCTGCAAATCTTCTCAGTTTGGGGGTTACAGCTGGGAAACAACGTTTCTAGCAGTGCTCGAGTGGAGCTTAGACTTATCCCATTGATGTGCCCCTCCGCAATACCTCTGCGCCCCCCAGTTTGGGCACCACTGCCATAGAGGAACTTTCTTTGGTTCTACAAAGAGCTTTTTACCCATTGGTTGTTTGCAGAACCATTTATCATGAAGTGATCGTGAAATATTTAGTGCAAATAGCATTTGTATCTTTGTACCTGTGTTCATTATGTGCAGTATGTAATCATTTGTTCAAATGTAGTGTTTGATAAAACTTAACTGAGTCAAGTTGCACCATAATTTCTACGCACATACACAAGTAAATCAGTAGGTCGGGGTCAGTAGCCGTTAAGGTCATGTATTCAGTAATTCATTATCCGAACCTTTTAGTCCCAACTGGGGTGACAGTGGGCCCGAAGCCTATCCTGGGAACTTAGTGGCACGAAGCGGGGAACAAACCTTGGGCAGGTGCCCCACACCACAGGGCACACACTCACATTCACACATTACTGGGCCAATTTAGAGTCACCAATTAACCTATAGTGCGTGCCTTTGAAAGGTCCCACAGCCGACCCAGGGCTCAAACCCAGGACCTCCTCGCTGTGAGGCAGCAGCGCCAAACACCGCGCCTCCGTGCCACCCCATTAAAGTCATATTTTAGCATAGAGTGTTGTTCAAAGCACTGAAAATGATATAAGGTGTTACTTAATGGTTGTTCGGAGCGCTAATGAACCAGTTTTTCTTAGTGTGTGAACCAGGAAATAACTCTCCAACCCTGATCCTGTACGGACGTGTGTAAAAGTCTCACTCTGCTCTCCTTGCTGTTACCAGGGTGTGATCGCTGCAATGCGCGACGGCTTCGGCTTCATCAAGTGTGTGGACCGGGACGCCAGAATGTTCTTCCACTTCAGCGAGGTGCTGGAGGACAGCGCCCTGCGCATCTCTGACGAAGTGGAGTTCACTGTAGTCCCTGTGAGTCCTCCAGGAGCAAAAGCAACGGTCAATACTTTGTTCTTGTGTGTTCTCCCTCTCTCTCTGTCTCAACTCTCTCATCCTGCTTACCGCTAGTGCCTGTCTACTGTCCGGCTTAAAGGGTACAAATTAGGGTTAGGAATCTCTAGGCCCCTCATGATTCGGTTACGATTCAGGGTGCTGCAGTGCAATTATAAAATGATTATCAGTGCATCTTGTGTTTTCTTGTTCAAACGTTAAATTCTTTCAAAATATAATTCATTCAGAGTTAATAAGTAGAAGAGAAACCCAGTGTATGCGAGCAGTATCTCCTGCCTTTACGCGCTCGACTCGGTGCTGCGTTAGTTTGGCATGTACTTTCAAATGATTTTACATTATTTGCACATCCGCATAAAATGAAGATGTTAATTAAAAACATGTTGGTGACAACTTGAGAACCAGCCATGCACAGACTTGGGAAGCTGATTTGCTTTGCGTTCTGCTTTTTGCGTCCCGTCAACACTACGACCAATTAAAATGTAGAAAATTGATGTTTGACATTTCTGAATCGATTCAGAATCATCCAAATCCCACATTGCAATGCATCTAAGGCTAGATTTCACCCTGCTACTGCTAGTAGACGTACAGCCTCAGTATGTAAAGTTTCTTTATAAAACTGCTAAACGTTGGTTTGGGGAAGGTCCTGATGTATTGGATCAAGTTGCTTAAAATACTGCAGACCTCAACACTCCTTATTCTTCATCTCAAGCTTATACTCAGATTTAATTAAAACCAAAATTTCCTCTACTGTAGTATGAAGTATATGTTCACCAATTAATTATGATCATGGACAGGTGAAGTGAATATCTGTTACCTGGTTACCAAGGCACCTGGCAGTGGGTGGCAGCAAGTCAACATTGTCAATGATTTGGATTTGAGTGACTAGTGGGGACAAAATGATTGTGGCTAGATGATTGGGTGAGAATGCGCAGAAAGTCAGTGAAAAGTCTTGAATTTTAGTAAATTTTAGTTGAATTTTAAAATTTAACTAGAAGCATTTTTGCAACAAAAAAAAAAAAAAAAAAAGCAATTGTGACTGCTTTTTTGCAGCAAAAGGATTAGCGTTAGAATCCTGTTTTTTGCCACCGGGATCGTTTATAATGCACTTAGCAACATTTAGTCGTTGAACACAGAAGTTTCCCCACAACGGAAAAAGGAACATGGACATAACTTGTGAACGAGTGTGTGTAGCTAAAACGTTTATGAAAGTACCCTACACCACTAAATCCTGCACGGTTTAGAGTTGAAAGCGTTTCTAGCGCAAAAACTGTGAGAAGTAGCATCTAGAAAAAGTGGGTGGAATAATAATAAAACGACCAACAATGTGATTATTCTTATGTTTTATTCTTGTCTGTGTTTTCTGTTATCCTGAGTCTTTGCCTAACCTGAGAGGTACACAACACGTTTCTCAAATTTGACTTTGAGCAGTTGGCAGCTGATGTAAACAGTAGCTTGTGAAGGGTACTTTACTCACAGGTGCCTTTACCTGTCGGGGAGTGGAATTAGTGGCCAGCTCCATAACCGTTACACCACCGCTTCCCCCAGAAGAAAGTCTTCTAGATCTAAACCTGTGCTAAATTAGGTTAGCATGTTAAGTATTGTGAGTAAGGACCCCTATGTCCACCAAGTCCAGCTTGTGACGCCACCTTTTGCTCCCCCACACCTTAGGACATGCTGTCGGCCCAGAGGAACCACGCCGTGCGCATCAAGAAGCTGCCCAAGGGCACCGTGTCCTTCCACACCCAGTCTGAGCAGCGCTTCTTCGGCGTGGTGGAGAAGGAGGCGACTGCTGCCAAGAGCAACGCTAGCGCCGGCGCCAGCCCCAGCAAGGCCAAGGACAAGGTACAGCACTCTAAACTCGCATGTCCTTCTGCCGTTCCCCCACACTTTCTTGTTACTCTTCCTTTAATCTGTGGTCACCAGCCTTTTCAAGATCTCTGACCTCGGCCCTGGTGAAAGACAAGATCCACCCGTTGAGCCCTGAGAGATAAAGCCAAACAGAATTTTTTTTTTTTTTTGGTAAAACTGAGATGGGAATTAGTTTTGTACTTTAAAATGTATTTTTTGTAGCGCACTGTTCCATGTTGAGTATAATAAGTAGGGATGCACCGAATATTCAGCCACCGAGGAATTTCGGCCGAAAATGGCCAAAAAATGCATTTTCGGTTTCGGCCGAAATTGTTTTTGTTTTTTTTAGTTTTTTTTTTACTTGACCGAAACAGTAATGACCCAAGCAACAACTGCAACCTGCACGCGCCAGATTGGATTACCGCTGTTTTACACTGGATGCGTGTCCGCTGCGGTGTGTCTCTGACATGGCAGCCACAGCTAATCGCCGCCAATAAATTCAATGCATCAGTTTACACCAGATCCGCAGTGTTGCGTCTCTGCTATGTCTCTGTTCCGTCACATGTCCGGCAGTCCGTCGAGATGCGCATCAAGTCTATTTTTGACGGATACGGATCAAGAACGCAACATAGAGCGCATGCGCCAACTCCAGACGATCTGCTGCGGTGCGACTGCGCTGTATTTCCATTCCGTTCGAGGCCGTCCGCCAGTTCACACTGGACGCGTTTGTGGTCCGTATCTGATCCGGCGCGCCGCTGGTTTGTGAGATCACATGATCACAGGAGAATTGTAAAAGATCGCGCGGACGCACACTTGATGCAATGCTTGACTTTAGTGAGGTAAGTACACACAGTCCCAGCCATAATATTAGGCAATATTACAAAAAATTGATATTATTTCTTTCGGTGTTTTGGTTTCGGTTTTCGGCCAAGTGTTTCCTCATTTTCGCTTTTCGGTTTCGGCCCAAAAAATCATTTCGGTGCATCCGTAATAATAAGCCATATAAAGAATATTTTTTGGTAATAAGAGCTGGCTCTTTTTGGTAACCTAATAAGAAGCTCCACTCTTTAAAGCCTCTCATTGTTTGCTTTCACGCTACTATGAAAATGCGGCAACTGGTCGAATAGTGAGGGAGGCACTTGTAAAACTGAATTTATCGGGTGAGATTAAATTTTTCTTTTGGGGATCTAACGTGAACATCTCCAAGATCTACCGCTTGATCGCGATCGACAGATTGCCGACCCCTGTTTTAAGCCTTAGTTAAGTTTCTAACCGAGCTGTTGAGTTAAGTTATTTCTGTTGCGAGGCAGACGTGCAGTAGCGTTTCCTTTGCCGTTTTGCTTTTTCCTTTCGTTTCATCTCTTCCCTCTAATATGTTCCCCCTCCTCTTTTCACTCTCCCCTCAACCATGCTCCTCTCCATTAGAAAAAAGAGAAGGTAGGCTTGTGTTCTCCTGCATGCCACCTGCATTCCACACACCATGCAGACGTGTTGCTGATGATAAACGGCATGATCACAAGTGTTTAGCTGCACCATTTATATGAGGCTGTTTTGGTGTCGGAGGTTTGTCACTTAACATGTGGAAATGGTTTGGTGTTTTATGTTTGTGCTCATATGTACTCACAGCCTACACACAATGAGTGGTTTTTAGGAACACAGCTAGAATTTAAGCTGCTCACCATGGCACAATACCACTATACGTCCGATACTTGTCGATACGATACAAATCCGATACAGTCTCTGAGTCTTTGTAAACCGAAAATAATGCTTTAAAAACGTCCGACTACTAAGATTATTCTGTCCTGCTTAAGGACATACTTGACTTAAATACTGAAATAATGCTAAATTATTGATTATTAAAATAACATCTCGAAGATGATCAGTTTAAACAAAGTTGTGTAATTTAGTGACGGTCCCTAATCCTACGGCGCTAAAACCATCAGGAACACAGAGACTGTGAGTGAGAGCTGGTGTTGTTAAGGAGATTAAACAGTATAATGGTATGATTTACTTTTGGGGTTGTAGTGTGTTGCGTTGCTTGTTCTGCTCATTGTCGTATCAATATGTAGGAATTAGTGTGAATGTTGAACAATAAACCAGCTTTACCGCAGTAACACTTCCCATGCAGAACCAACTGAGCGTGCACATGGGATGTCTCTCACACAGTGCCATCTCTAGTGTACATTAGAATTATTACTTATCATCCAAAAAGTTGTCTAATTTTTTCTCTCTGTCTCTCAAAGGTTAAAGTTGAAAAGGTCAGTTGTGTTGAATGTTTGTGGGTTGCTTTGTTAGAAAAACACTGGCATGGTTTTAAAATGAGTTCTAACTGCAGAACGTAACCAACACTGGATCCACTGCTAACATACTTTACGTACAGATGTGTCCCTACATCACAATAACACGGATTAGAAACAGTGAAAAGGATGGAAGTCAGGAACAGACCAAATTTTGAAGTAAAATTGACTCAAAACTGGGTTTTTAAAAAAAATCAGTTCCAGAGTTAAAATGCTTTTTGACGTTTTGAGAGCTGGTTAACTTTTTCTACAAATATTACTGTTAAAGGCTTGAGGTTTGGGGACCTCAAGATTTTATAAGAGCTGTAGACACTAGTGGTGTGAACCGTCACTGGTCTCACCATCAGTTTTTCTACATTACTTGACAGTGTGTGCGGATTGGGCATGGATCACGGATCGGGCGGCCCTAGTTACAACCAGGATGTTTAACTAGATTTTTTTTTTTTTGGCTGCAGCCAGAAAAGTACCAAGCAATGTCGTTAAGACATTATTGTTTGCCTCGGCATAATCGTCCATGTCCACATCCTGATTCATCGATTATGTGATTACTTTCAACCCTAGTGGACACGGACAAAAACCACTAAACAACCTTCTGAATTAGCCGGACCCATCTGTCCAGACAAGCCCCATCTTACAGACGTGCTAGAGTTGTATTGATTGTGCTCTGGCTTGTAATCCATCAGCATTGTGTGTGAACAGGTTAATGTTCTTGACGAGCCTAATTAGCACGAATGGCGCTAATTAGCGCTGGCGGCGTTTGTGGCAGTGGAGCGATGGTTGTTCTCGTCAGCGTGTTTATGTGGTGTGATGTCTGGAAATAACAGGGCATTCCAGACCAGCTCCTCACCCTCGTACACCTGGCAACTGCTGCTGCGTCTGGTTTGATGCCGTTTTCCAGATTATCTTTATCCAGCACCATGTTTAGAAATGTTGGCTGTGTTTAGGTGGATTTAGTGTAAGACCCAAAGTGATCTGTGATGTGATTTGTGTCTAAATTGTTCCATTTTCCCATTTTTCTCGTGTGTGTGTAGGAGGCAGAAGAAGGTGTAATTGCGTATGAGGACTGTGGAGTGAAGCTGACGGTGCCGTATCACGTGAAGGATGTGGACGGAGGAGTGCTGCCTCAGCTTGGGGACAAGGTACTGTAGAAGCTTTTCTAACCAATTATCTCTGACATTGATGCACACATTCTTGAGGTTTATTAATTGATTTGGAATAATTCAGAATGCCTTTAACTTCCAGAAAGCACAGACACCGTGGTGGTTCTGACATTTCTAACCAAGCAGAGCGAAGCGAGGGTGGCGCGTTACCAGTGTGGTGCACAGTCATTCATTAAAACCAATCCCAAATGAACTTGTCTAACTGGAAGTGCTGTTCTTTTCCTCTGTAGCTGGAGTTTTCCATCAGTGAGGTGAAGAGGACCGGGCAGCAGAGCGCCGTCTCCGTTAAGGTCCTGAACCGCACCACCAACACCAAGCGGCTGCTGGGCTTCATCGCCACACTGAAGGACAATTTCGGCTTCATCGAGACGGCCAATCACGACCAGGAGATCTTCTTCCACTACAGGTGACGCAGCTGCTTTTACCACTTACCTTTTTTGTCTTCCAGTTTCACTGGACAGTACTGATTAATGTGCGTTTGTGTGCTTGTGGTGTTCAGTGAGATGTGTGGTAACGTGGACAACCTGGAGCTGGGAGACACGGTGGAATACACACAGGCCAAGGGCAAAGGGAACAAAATCAGCGCTGAGAAAGTCACCAAAGTACCACCTGGTATGATTTCTAAAGAGATTCAGGATTCTGTTTACATGCATGGTTATAGAGACTGCGAGTGACTATTTGGCATTGTGAACGCAGCACAGTGCACCACAACCGCATGCGAGCTCTGCATTTGATCTGTGAAGGAGCAGTGGGTAGCTGACATGGGCTCGTCCGGCTCTTAACTGACTGTCCTGTCCATCATGTTTCAGCACCAATTCAGCCAGTTGGCGCTGTACCTTTATTGATGTGCTGATACCACTTTACGCATTTTTACTTATAAAAATCAGTGTGGGGTCTCCGTGGAGAACAGAATTCTCTCCCTACATGCATTTTCAGAATGTTAATATAGCAGCCTAACATCCAGCCTTATTTTGTGTGTGTGTGTGTGTGTGTGTGTGTGTTGCAGTGAATGGCGTGGGAGAGGATATTGGAAGTACAGTGTTTTTGGGGAAGGTGATCCGGCCCCTCCGCAGTGTGGATCCCTCTCAGACCGAGTACCAGGGCCTCATAGAGCTCATAGAAGAAGGTGAGAATCCTCGAGTTCCTCTCTCTTCAGGACGATCTTGATCACTTGGTTAACGTTCCTTCTTTAAGTGTATTAATGCAGTGTTCTCGTTCTACCCCGTCTCTGCCCCAGCAGGCTCCAGTAAGGGTCAGAGCTACCCATTTGGCATAGTGAGCATGACCAATAAAGGGGACTGTCTGCAGAAAGGGGAAACGGTCAAGTTCCAGCTGTGCACCGTGCCCCAGACCGGACAGAGGATGGCCTGCAACATTGTCCCGCAACGCAGGGCTCTGGTGGAGTGCGTCAAGGACCAGGTGCTGGACAAAACTGCTGCTCATCCACACTTGCTGTACACTAGGACTTACAGACGACAACATACTGACTGGGCAAATTACTAAAGTTTATTTTTTGGTGTCACAAAATACACTGTTTTGACATGTCTTCTTGTGCCGAGCCAAACCAGGCTTCATGAAACACTGACGTGTTCAACAGTGTCAAAAAATAAGTGGTGCTTTCTGTGTGGTCATGATATATAAACAAGTAATTCAGTGTAATAACATCCTATATGGTGAAGTATCTTGTTAGGTTAGGGTGAGGTTTTGGTCGTGGTTTTTCATCGGGTTCCAGCAGTAACGTACCACACCTCTGTACTCTTCAGTGGTGTAACTGTGGTGTGTAAATGTGCGTTGTGTGCAGTTTGGCTTCATCACGTACGAGGTGGGCGACAGTAAGAAGCTGTTCTTCCACATGAAGGAGGTGCAGGACGGTCTGGAGCTTCAGGCCGGTGATGAGGTGGAGTTCTCGGTCATCCTGAACCAGCGCACCGGCAAGTGCAGCGCCTGCAACGTCCGCAGAGTCAGGTGTGTGTTCTGCTGTTAAATTCTCCCCATTTCTCATTTTCCAACACTAATCTACAGTTTATATAGCCCAGCTGGATTTCAAGGATTTAGTCAAGGTTCAAAACTGTAGAGTTGTCTTACTAATAGACTTTTTAGTGACCTCTGTGACTGGGTGGTTTTTGGATGTTGATTACTGGTTTCCAACCTGGGAGTGTGTACTAAATAACAGAAGAATGCAAATTCTCATTTTTCATGGCTTTTTGCCTCCTGATTGATTTGTTTTAAAACATTTTTAACCTTTTCTTTTCTTGTGTTCATCACAGTGAGTGTGCCAAGCCAGTGGCAACACCTCGACCCGACCGCTTGGTGAACCGTCTGAAGAGCATCACGCTGGACGATGCCAGTGCCCCGCGTCTGGTGATCATTAGACAACCTCGGGGCCCTGACAACTCAAAGGTACACACGTGTTCTCCTGTCGTTTTCCATTACAACTCATATGGCTCGTTATGATCGACCTAGTCGTGTCTGCTGAGGCACGGGGCGGGGAAACGCTGAGCTGCTGTGGTCCAATATGCTGGGCTCTTTAAAATCCTTACCTCTAGAGCTTTAGATTTAATATCCACCTCGTTCAGCTGGATGGATTTTTGACATTGGCTGACAAAACTCATCTGCAGGTGTTGCTCAAACCACATTTATTCACCTAAGCAAGTTCTCCAGGAGTTATGTGTCATGATGCTTCATATTGTACACGGAGCTGTTATACAGCACAGCCACTAGGTGGCACATGTTCATGCTATAACCAGTGAAGTGGTCTAGTGAGTGAATCTAGAGCGCTATGTTCTGCTGAAGTTGTGATGCTGTAAAATGTTGGTTTGAATGATTGGAGTTTGCCGTGCGCGTGTGGATAAGCATGGCGATGCGTGCTGGACGTAATTACAAACTTGAATTCTTATAATTGAGGTTTAGTGAATTGGCAAAGAATCAGAATTGAGACCTCAACAGTCAGGGGAGGGATGGGAATTTAGTTTGTGGGCAGGTGGGAACTGGGGTCAGAGGTCAGCTAGGAATTGTGGTCGAAGGTCGGACAGAAATCAGGAGTCGGGGGCCGATGAGTGGATGGAATAGGGGGTGAGTGGGCGGATGGTATTCGGGAGTCGGGAGGCAGTGGGCAGACAGGAATCAGCGGGGTGGTAGGTGGACGGGAATCGTGGAGTAGAGGCAGGAGTCGAAAGAGGGTGGGTGAACGGACAGGGAATTTTGGTCGATGGGTGGACACCGTTTCGGAATCGAGGGATAGTGTGCGGACGGGAATTGGCAGTTGGTGCGGATGGGAGGTGGGGGCCGGTGAGCGGATGAGAATTGTGGTTGGTGGGCAGACAGGAATCAGTAGGTGGGGGCGTATGGGAGGCGGTGGGTCGGGGTTCAGGGTTTAGGGAGAGAGTTTGGGATGGGTGGACGTTGGCAGCTGGGGGCAGGAGGATTCAGTATTAAAAGTGGGGTGGAAGGTTGGAGTTGGGTAATTGGAGGTAGTGTGTCAAAAGGGGGGGGGGGGGACTTGTGTTTGTACTGATACCCAGCCTTGTGGTGGTGTCTGTTAGTGCTGACCTCGTATCTCTCTCTCTCTCTCTCTGTGTTCAGGGCTTTAATGTGGAGAGGAAGCCTCGCCAGACCAGCGTGGTGGAGTGACGGCTGCCTGCTGCTGCTCTCTCTCCACCATCACAACACCTCACACAACAAGCAATCAACACTCACGGCCAGGGAAGGGATTTGCACTGTTAACACACACCAGAAACATCCACTCAGACACACACACACACAGACATACACTCACTCACACATATACTGCAAATCAGCATGTACACACCCTGTCCCATAGTCCCTTCCAAAAGAGTCCGCCTCATCGTCCCGCCGCTCCATCTTACTGTGGGGTTTGCGAGCTTGTCGTCAGTGAGAATTCCCCAGTTGTGTGTGTGTGTTCTGTATTAAATACTTTTAAGCATTGTTTTGAGGGAACGGAGCGTGTTTGTGACGATATTGGAGAGCTTGAGCGTTGAGCTCTAACACCACCTGGGGAAATGATGGTGTATGTTCCCATCTCAGCTCTGGAAAATGTCTGGAATCCTGTTCCTCTATCCCACCGCCCCCACCCTTCCCGGTCTCCCTCGTGGCTGTGTGAGTGTGAATTTTTGGAGAGTTCATTTTTGTTTTTTTTCCTCCCCCATCCCTTTAGTCCTTTCAGTAGAAGCCGACTCAGTGTTGATCATCTCTCTTCTAGATCAAGTGCTTCAGTCTTTGAGTCACACTTGATTTCTTTCTCCACGTTGCATTTTCTTTCTTGCTGCAGCTTTCACCGCCACTCTGGTCTGAAACACTGTGCTCCAGCTTGTTTGGTTTCTTCTTTTTCCAGTTAAGTTTGTGCTTCCATGATTTTGCAGTCTCTTTTCTTTGCCAGGTGTGGAATTCCTCCCGGCATCTTGTATCCCTCTGTCCTTTTATACTATGTGTTTTCTTTTGTTTTCTTTCTTTCTTTGCACACCATCCTTTTTTTATTCTATTTAACTCACTGTCTGCTAATGAGTAAAAATAAAGTAAGATTAAGGTGCCTAAAGTCTATAAATAAAAACAACAAAGGACAATAGATGTGTACTCTATCCTCAAATATAAGAACAATCTTAGGGTGGCTTATTTACGAGTAAAATTAAAGGAGCTCTTCTCCACCCCTGGAAAAATACGACCTGGGCAGATGTACCGCTTGCCCTGCCAGTGTTTTGGGGAGGAGTATTGCTTTAATTCTGGTCTGCATCCCCAGTGCTCCTGGATGACTTAATGCTATATGTAACGTGTGCTTTTTCTTAGTGGGAGGTTCATCAACCAGAATAAACCCCAAATGCCGTGTAATGTGAGAAACTAAACAAGGATGCAAAAGGTTCCATTTGAAGTCTTGAAGGAGGAGATTTCAGGGTTATGTGGAGAGAGGCTATTTGCTGTGCTTCTTACTGAGAATCGAAACATTTACTGTTAAGGATTTTCTCTGGAGATCAGTGGGGTTACTGTTGGACCACAGGTTCTCCTCTATACTTTTGTTAATGGTCTTGAATGAAACAACTGAAATAAACGTTTTATGAAAATCACTTGTGAATCCGTGTCTGTTTTTGGTCTGTTTGGATGCTTCTTGTGACGTGATCATGAAGTAACTATATAAATGCGTGTTACATGTTTGATGTGGGTTATAGAACAGATTTGACCCTTGTTTTGAAATGAAGAGCCAGTGAGGGCAGCGTTGTGTTTAACCACTTTTGGCTTGAACAGAGTTTAGACTGCACACCCAAAACCTGTCTTAAAGATTATTTATTAGCAGTTGTTCAAATAAAGCTTTTTACTGGTCAGAATGTTTATGTAAAATGTACAACATTTAGGGTTTTTTTTTCTATTGACTAACACTTCCATCTTTGGACTGGTGAGAATAAGGTTTAACTTTATTATAAATATTTTATATTTTTACAATGTTCTACAGTACATTAGTTTAAAAAAAAAAAAAAGATTTTATTATAAATATCTAGTTAACTTATTTGGAAATACTTATGTTCTGCGGTACATTTGTTAGAAAACATTTAAACCAAAACTGATGTTATCTTCAAATCTTAGTAATTAAAAATAAACATTTAAGATTGGCGGCAGTAGTAGTGAATTGATTTCTAGAGTGAAGGAGCTGGTTCTGTGATAAGGTCAATGGTTCAAGTGCCGGACCACTAAAGGTACTCAGGAGCAAGGTACCGTCCTCAAGCTCTGTTTTTCGGGCGTGGTGCGACTCAGCTGCCCACGGATGAGTCAAAGGCAGAGCTCACATGGCTGTGCTGTGTTCACAATGACCATCACTTGGTAATTACCAACCCCGTTTGCTGGCTGGCTGGCTGGTGGTGGACGCACACCTATGGATTAAGAGGTTGAGATTTAAGTCTGGCTCCAGCACTACCACCATCTGGCCCCTAGTCGTGACCTTTATAACCCCAAGTTGCTCCATGAGACTGTCTCTGTAATCAGGCAACACAACAGAGCGTTACCTGAAGTCTTATGAGATTTTCTTTGTTTTAAATTTGAGTACACTGACAACACGCCACACTGCATTTCTTAAACTCTTGTGCCAGCAGCGTGCAGGTTCATTTCACTTGACGTTTTGCATTTTTGTGTCTTGGTCCATCGAGTGCACCACTTCCTCAGTTCTGAAGGTCCGTTAAGCTGCGAGTCAGTGAGCTGATGTGTAGATATTAAGACAGAAGGGAATTTAGCTTCAATTCTGGAGATGACCGTCTTATCGCTCCTGTCTCCCAACGACCCGCTTGCTTGTGTCTCTAAACCTCCACCGAAGACCTCGCTGAACCTCGTTTCTCGCAGCCACTGAAAACGAAAGGTGGTGAGGTCCGTCTTCTGCGTCGTCTGTTTAAACTCTTCAAACTTCTGTTTGCACTCTGCAGCTTTCTCCTTCAACTTGAGGAACTGTGTCTGCAGCTCGTGCTCGTAGCCCTCTTCCGCCTTCAGCTCATTAAGCCAGAACTTGATCTGCTCCTCTTCGTCTTCTGATGGCTGCAACGGCGAATCAGAACTCTTCTCCTCCTCTTGTTGCTTCTGATTTTCTTCCTCCATTTCAAGCTTTCCAAGCTGTTCGTTACAATCGTCAATCTTGAACTTGAGCTCCCTCAGCTGAACCTGCTGCTGGACGACTAACCTCCTCAGTTCTGCCACCTCGGTCCTCGACGGCACCAGCGATTGTTCTTGTGACTCGGTTAATCCGTAGAGTCTGAGATCCGTCTCTCGATTTTGTTCTTTCTCTTTCCCTGCGACTGTCTCATTTCGGCCATTCTTTCCTCCAAGGCAGCTAATTATGCTCTGGCTCTCTGTTTTGATTCTCACATTTTTGTCCTTCCCTGCCAGTGCCCCAGAGGCCGAGACCAGCGTGTTATCGACGTCTCCTTCTTCTTCTTTATCGTTCTTCTTTCCTTTTCCCTTATCTCGTCCTAATTGCTTCCTCCCAGCCTTGCCCAGGCTCTCCAGCCAGCCCCTGGCCTCCTCCAGTAGGGTCAGAGACATCCTCTTGGGCCTTTGCAGCTGTTCGGGGGCCGGCTGGACGTTGGATCGCAGTCGGCACAGCGGTGGGAGGCTCTGACGGTATGCGGCAAGGTTGGCGCTACCACCACCGGCACCCCACAACGCTCGCCTGTCCCTCTCAGCTTGGCGTAACGGGGCCCGGGCCAGCAGCAGCGGTTCACGTGGTAGTGAAGGCCCCAGGTGGTGCAGGGTCAGCTGGACGTCCCGGGCGTACTGACCGTACTTCTCCAGGGACTCCAGCAGACGCTCGTCAGGGGAGACAGTGCGCTCATACTCCTTAAACTTCTCTTTTAGGGTGTAGCGTCCTGTACGACCTGCAGGAGGAGAAAAGAACTCAAGTGAGCCCTGAGGACAGTTGATGCGCTTCTGGTCAGGGGTGCGTTTCCCAAGTACATTAGCAACTAACATGGTGTTGCTACTGTAGTTAGCAATACGTTAGCAACTATGCCTTGATGACCCCTGATCGGGTCAAGTGTGGTGGAGATTAAGCTTAGCTTATTTAGCCACTTCATTGTGGAATGTATTATTACGGTTCCTACCGTACGTTCTTTGGGACTGATTCATCAGGATCTTTTACATGCTCTTAAGTTCCAAAGAAAAATTTATCTTGAACTCATGATATTTAGAATCTCTCTTATCCAGAGCGACTTCAGGCACTTGGTAGTGTAACGGTTAGAGAGTTCGCCCCGTGATCGGAAGGTTGCCGGTTTGAATACCCTACCAGTAAAGGTACCACTGAGGTACTCATGAGCAAAATGTCAGCTGCCCACTCCTCATTCACGGATGGGTCCCTTTTGGTAGTGGTGCTCTGTGTGCTGTGTTCACAATGACTAATAATCATTGAATTTCAATTCCATTTCCTAATTTCAAGGACAGTCTCCCTGCAGCGATTTGGGGTTTATGGATTTTGTGCAGGGGTCCAGTGGTGGTAGTGCTGGAGGTAGGATTTGAACCCACAATCTATTGGTCCAGAGTTGAGCATCTCAACCACTAGACCACATGACTTGTAATTGAACAGCCAAAGTATTCTTGTAATGATGAATCCTCCTCTCCTCATAAATTGAAAGTGTGTGTCAGTTGTTCGCAAATTAGTACAGGTGAATGTCCTGCAATTACCCATAAACAGGAGTGAGATTGCAAACTCTCTTTGGCAGAAAATCTCAGTGTCAGTATAAAGACGGTGGAATACCAAACTCCAGTTGCTATAACAGATGTGTGTTGAAGTGTAATGAAAACGTTCTGTAAAATAATGAGGAATGTTGATAAATGTTCTACGACGGTAGAATTGAGGAAAATCCAATAACAATGTTTGGAACATCAGCTACACTCTACATTGTAGATTTTATTATTACTTAGGAACAAACCTCAAATAAAAAAATATTGAAGAATGCCAAAACTTTGGTGAAAACTGCGTGAGTGGGTTTTAAGAACAAATTTCTTCTTTAAAGTGTTTGGCGAATGAGGCCATTGTGTTTTACAGATCAAGTTGAGCCCACTGCCCTTTTTAGACCTGCTTTTCTCTCCCAGGTCTGATGTGTACTCACCCAGAACTTGTGCTAAAGTGATGACGACTTCTTCACAGGTCGAGTTTTCGGTCAC